>BQNB010143311.1:0-12231 GCA_026074375.1 Tanacetum coccineum | reverse complement strand
AGATGAATAATTATGTGATGAGGCTTCAAGAGAAAATTTTGGAAAAACAAACGAATATTTTAGAATTGGATGAGTGTGTGCGTAACAAGGATTTAGAAATTGAAAAGTGTTTGGAAAGATTGAATGATTGTGAAAACAAACTTCATAAAATCAGACAAACGCGTCAGACAATATATATGATCATGCCTTCTAAGGATAAATTGTATAATGGTCGAAAAGGAATAGGTTTTAAAAATCCAAGTTATTTTTGTAAAGCAAAAGAACTGAGACCTAGTCTTTACGATGAGAGGGTTATTTGTCTAGGGTATACTCCTATGTTTCTCACACATTCAGATGAAGCTTTGGAAATTGAGATTTAAAAGAGCAAGAGAGAATAAAATTGAGTTTGCATATGATTATGGAAATCTGAATGAAAGTTATGTGAATGAAAAGATAAATTCTTCGGATGATTACTTTCAAGAGATAATAAATCTAGATTTTGAAAAGATTGATTCTCTGTTTTAGCAAACAAGTTAACTCAAACCGTATGTTCTGATTGTGATTTTAGAAAACATCATAATTGATTTGGAAGATGAAGTGGTGAGTCTTTTGGAAAAAGAAAAAGAAAATTTGGAAATAATTGAGTCATTGAAATCAAAAGGTTTTGAGTCGAGTGAAAATGCAATTTCTGAATCGAAAAATCAAAGTGAAAATGATTGTCAAGTGGTTGAAAAAGGTTGTGACAATTTGAAGAATTCAAAAGTGATTGCTCCAGGAATGTTTAAAATAAATGTGTCACAACGTATTTCACCAATTTTAGGGTCAAAAACGTCTTGTGCTTCAAATAATGTTGAAAATAAAACAAAAAGAAAAAGACGAAAGAGAACATCATCAAAACAAAATGATAAACAAGTGAATAATGATGTATTGCATGCTAATAGAGATTTTGTTCATTCTTTAGATTTAGACACTTTAAGTAGTGTTATAAGACCTAAGCATAGCGGTGTTATTTGGAAGAAGAAAGGGTCGTCTAATACTTCTAATGTTGATTTGTCTTCTGTTAGAAATTCAAAGTTGAACAAAGATGTTAAGCGGTATTCTCACAAAGACTTGTTGTCATGCAATAATTCTCATCATGTAGACACTAGAAGTGCTTATGCTTGTAATGGTGCTATGAAAGTTTCTTGTAATTCTAGATTGTATGCTTCTTATGATGCGAATGATTTGTTTGTTTTTGATGATGTGAGTATTAGAAATTATCGAGTTAGCAAGATGCCTTTTGGGAAAAAGCCTCGTGATTCTTTGAATGTGCGTTCTAAGAGTAATTCGAATAACTCTTTACCTAGAACTTTGTTTAGGTGGCTTCCTAAAATGTAACAGTTAGTTGAACCCATAGCTAAATGGATTCCCAAAGTTAAGCGTCAAATAGATAAAAATTTCTAAGACACCTAACTCATCAGGACCCATTTTCAAATGGGTACCCAACGTTTGTTGAATGTCTTTGGAGTTTTATTTATTGCAGATTGTCCAGATTTATCTTTGGATCATCGATTCGGGATGTTCAAATCATATGACGGGTAATATTGCTCTTTTGACAAACTTCGTAGAAAAGTTTCTTGGAATGGTTCGCTTTGGCAATAATGATTTTGTGGTGATTGCTGGCTATAGAGATGTTGTTATTGGATCAATGAAGATCAAGAAAGTTTACTATGTCTAAGGTTTAGGACATAACTTATTTAGCGTTGGACAATTTTGTGACAAGGGTCTTGAAGTCGCCTTTCGAAAGTCTTCATGTTTTGTTCGAACCGAAGATGGTGTAGATTTACTTAACGGTGATCATTCGTCAAATTTGTATACTATTGATCTTAACGACATCGCTTCAAATTCTTCGGCTTGTCTTCTAGCAAAGGCTTATTCGTCTTAATCTTGGTTGTGGCATCAACTTCTTTCTCACCTAAATTTTGCCACAATCAATAACCTCTTGAAAAACAATCTTGTTCGAGGTCTTCCTAAGATGAAATTCAAAAAAGATCATTTGTGTTCCGCTTGTGAACAAGGGAAGATTCATTGGAAACATCACAAGTCCAAAACGGCTTTTGCTTCAAGTAAGCCACTTTATCTTCTTCATATGGATTTGTGTGGTCCGATGCGTGTCAAAAGTATTAACGGAAAGCGAAATGTATTAGTTGTTGTCGATGATTATTCACGGTACACATGAGTATTCTTTCTTTGTTCAAAATGTTGATAAAATATAATGCCTAAAAACATTACTAATATTTTTCACATCTTTACGTTTTGATAATTACAAAATATAAAAACGTTCAATGTAAAATTAAACGTAAACAAGTAATTAGTAGTAAATTTTTATTTCAAAATTTATATCACTTCAAGGTATGAATAAATAAATGCTTAATGCATTTTATGATCAAAGGAAATTTTTATTCAACCTCACACTTTTATAAAATGTTGTAAACATTTTTATAAACATTACAAATCATTTTCTACAATTAAAAGAAATGTTTTATTCAAAATAAACATTTTAAAATTCAAATTTTCAGACCTAAAACGGCTAGAAAAGTTCTAGAAAATTCCCCCTACACAAAAGACAAACTGGGGAGCCCCCAGTCTAGGGAGGCCCTCTTAAATACACGGGTGGCCCCGTAAATTTTAAGGGGACCGCCCACCTATTTAAGGGGACCGCCCATAGACTGACACTCCTCTAGTTTGTCTGATAAATACTGGACTTTTCCCCATTATTTTCTCACCTTTTGCACTCATTCTTTCTGTCAAAACAGCCCACATATCTTCTCTAAAATCCTTTGATCATTTAATCATAAAGCTTTGTTTCCAAGTGATCCAAGCTTAATTCCTCAAGTGCAAGAGAAGAATACTTCCATCATCAAGTGAATAAGTTTACAATCTTAGTTTTTAATTGCAACCTGGTTTGCATTCATATCGACATATTTGTAAAATACAATTGTATATCTTGTACTTTTGTGTAGTAAGCTAATCTTGGCGATCTTGTAAGTATCAGATTATGATTCGTGGTGATCTTACCAATAGTGTTAGATAGTTGTATATAAGTAGTGTGGTGACTGAAGTATTGAAGTTGTGAATACGTGAACAAGTATGAAGGTCGGTTGTGGATAACAATTATATATACCCAAATATATCTAAAAAAATAAAAATACTTCAAAGAGCAATTAAGAAGATTCCCTAAGGAAAATTCACTCTCAAAAATATATATAATATAATATATAATACGTATATTAAACCGGGTAAGAATGATCACCCGGGTCGTTTCCCCAACGACTAGTGAAATTGAAACCACGTTTTAGTTCGGATTATGATTTGAATGAAGCAAAGATATTTTTGATAAGCTATCACTACTAAATAAAAAGCAACAATTAAAATTGAAAATTAAAGGCAATTTAAACAATTAAACAAATACGGAAAACAAATAAAACGCGACAATTAAGCAAATAGACTAAAATTAAACCCTAAAATTGCAAACTAAGTTTCTAAACCTAAATTAGGATAAAAGAAAATTTTAAGAAAAAGAAAAATATTTTTTTGATTATTTTTGAATTTTTTATCAATTAAAAACTATTTAATTCTAATTAAATCCTAGAAAAATAGAAAATAAATTGAATTTATATTTTTCCTAGATAAAACAAAGAAAAGGAAAATTTTAGAAAAAAGAATTACTATTTTTGGCTTTTTAGATTTAAAGATATGATTTTTCTAAGATTTAAACTAATTAAAAACTTTAAAAATAATAAAACTATTAAAAATAAAATCCTAAAATTTTTATAAAAATTACACTAGATAAAGAAAAAGTGCAGAAAATTTAGAAAATTAAAAGCCCTAATTTTTACTTTTTTATTAAACTTTAATTAAACTAATTAAAAATTTAACCTAATTATTAATTAAAAATATAAAATTAATTAAAACTTAAAAGTTACAAAAACTACCCTGAGGCTTAGCCCGTTTACAAGCTAAGTCCTTTCTTAAGCTTAAAAACAAGGTAAACTAAAAAGTGCTTTTTAGGAAAAACTTAAAAGAGCAAAGTTGGAGAATAAGCTGGCAAGAACAACTTTAACAAAAGCTATATGAGCTTAAAACCACTAATAAGCTTTATAAGAGCTTATCAATAAGCTGACCTCAGAAAGGAGGTGTTTGCCTTTGGCTTTACTAAAAAGCTTGTAAAAAGCTCAAAATAAGCTCAAAATGAAAAAGGAAAGATGTTCTAGACAGCTTATGAGTTGCTTAAACTAGATGAGAAAAGAAAATAGAGATTAGAGTACTGGATTATAGCTGAAAATGAAAGGCAAGGTAGCAAACTCAGAAAACAAAGAAATAGCACAAAAACCAATTAAGCTCAAAAGCTCAATAAGCAATACTGGACTAAGAGCTTCTGAGTACTTATGCAACTACTAATAAACTATCTATTTAAGCTATAAAAACAAATTCCTTAAGCTAAAATTAACAATTTAAGAGACTACTTAATTAACTACTGTTTTTGGTCTTTTGGATTTTTATTAGCTACTTTTAAAAGCAAATTTACCCTAACAAATTAATCTGGAAATTACAAATAAGCAATGACTTATCCTAAGCTATATGAAAACTAAAATATTCCTAAATCTAAGCTTCTAATTCCAACAATATCTAGCTTAAATGAAGCTTAAAGATCAGCAGTACTAACTGATGTTAGTACTGCTGGTGCAATTGGCACAAACAAAGACCAATAATACAGGCTCCCTTTGAGGTTTGGTGTTGCACTAAACACTCTCTTTAAGTATGGATAAACACAAAACAAGCACAAACAAAAGCCTAGAGGACCTAACTCAAAAATAAGCAATCCTAGTTTAAGCTTTAAAGTGTCCTGGTGCTGAACCTTTTAAAATAAGCCATAACTTTTTTCATTTTCAAAATTTAACCTATAAAAACTATTTAAAACTTGTTAATTTGTAAAAACTCAGCTGACTCAAGTGTTTTGCACAAATTTTATTGACTTTTAATGGTCAAAATAGCTTATGCCAAACACCCCTTTCAAACTTTGACAGATTTGACAAAAAGCTTTTAAATGAAATTTAATGATTAAAACTAAAGTACCAGATTATATTTAGCTTATAACTAACTTATTTAACATGATTTAACTACTGATTAAGCTAAGATCTAAAATCTACAACCAATGCTACTATATTTTTGGATTTTATGAATTTTTATGACAGAAATGAAAAACTCTAAGATCTAAGATATAATAAGCTAAAACAGATTATAAAACTCACTAAATAAGCTAGAATTGAGGCAAATAAGTACTAATAATCAACTAGAAACAGCAAATAAGCAAACCTCAAATAATAAACCATTAATCTACTATCTAGACTAGAAATTAAAGACAAAAGGAATTTAAAAGAAAACTTACAAAAAGCCTAGCTCAACAAGGCTATGACTGCTCTTAGAGCTTTGCTACAAGCTCACATAGCTTATGAATAAGCTAGGAGTTAAGTCCTTCTTTGACCCTTCCATTATTGGTCAAACTTCCAAAAAGCTCAATAATCCACAAGTAACTATATGTTAAGCTAATTTTAGGTTTAGCTATGATTAATTCTGAATTAAATAAGCTCAATTTCAGCTTATAGACTGAAAGAGCTTAATATGAGCTTATTAGCTTATTGAGACAATTTGGCTATTTTTAGAGAGCTTATGAATAAAGAGAAAAGAGAGACTTACAATAATGAAGGAAAATTACACTAGAAAAGCTTTTAAAAATAGAAAATTACAATAAGCAATAAAAACTACGATAAGCTACTAAAATTCTACGTGTGTGTGTGTGAGGAATGAGGGCCTTTTTATAGCCAGCCTGGATTCCGTCTAGCCCCTCCTTACTCTAACACTCCTTAAATCATAGCCCTTCAATACCTTCAATGAAATGGATCATTAGTTTTTTGGCGTTAGAATCATTGTGACACTAGAGGATTGCAAGCTTTCATCCTTTTTATTGTGACATGCTTTGCTTAACTTATGTGAGTGATTTAAAGAGCAAAACCCACATCCTTTTGTGCTTTCTCCAATATGATCGAGGCCTTAGCTTGAGTGACGAGCTTACGAGATGCAATGATTTGACTAAAATAAAACCCTTCCAATTGCTTAGAGAGCTTTGAATAACCACCCCGTATACCCTTCAATTTTAACTTGCCCCTTGATTTGACCATGAGTGAAAGCTGGGGTCGAAGGTGAACAGTAACTGTTGTTAGCGCCCTTTTAATAACTGAATTGGGGTTAAATTCAGTTATAACTTTGGCTAAATTACAAATCCAGTCCTTGTCTTTTCATTTCTCTTTTTGTAGTGTAAAAGGAGTTTAGAAATTGGCAGTTTAGGTCCTTGTGGTTATAAAAAGGAAAATGGACTATGGTTTTGGGCTAAGTAATGGGCTTTGGATCCGAGTAAGGTATTTTAGGGTAGTTGAAGGCCCATTAAGGTTTCTAGGGCCTAATAGGAGGTGAGGGGTTATTTTTGGACTTTGGTGAAACTTAGAGGGTGAAAATGGAATGTTTTTGGGTTTTGTCTTTTATTGGTTGACTTTTGTTGACCATTGTTTGACTGGATTTGACTGTGGGTTTAACTTTTCTGGCTTCGGCTTTGATTCTTTGGCTTCTTTTTGTACTCTTCTGATTCTCGTGTCTGTGCTTGCCCGTTTTTTGACTGTTTTCTTGTGATTTTTGATATATCCGTACCTGCACACACAAAACACAAATACAAGCATATTTTTGCCATTTTTGGTCTGTTTTGGGTTTAATTGGGTTATTTTAGGTATTAACGGATATGTGTATTTTACACTTATCAAAATTCCCCAAACTAAACGATTGTGTGTCCTCACGCAATATCACATGCCTTATAACCAAATACCTCGAAACTTCCCCAAACTAAACCTTTGAAAAGTAGCAAAGAATTTTGTTGAGAGAGCTAAGAGATCACAAGTTATAAAACACCCGAATTCCCATTTTCAAAACTTTTTCTCTTTTTATGATTTTTCTTGATAATTAACTACCTAACTACAACTTATTTGTGTTGACATAATGTATTGTTTTCATTACCTTATTGGTAACTTTTAGGATCATAGAACAAAAAGCACAATTAAGTGTCTAAAAGATAACTTCATCATCCCCGATTTTTCACTCTACCCATGCTAAGCTTAAAAATAAGATCACCGTTAAGTACGAGCTAAGATGCTAAGACTACTTATAATTACAACTTGTGAATTCCTCTTCCCGACATAAATCATATATTTAGGTGTGTGTGTTCAAATTAATTTAAACCATTAAATCCACATATTTAGATAGATGAAATCCGACCAAGCTTTACACATGGGCCTTTTGAGCTAATATGTTAATCACTTAGCAAGATCACATCTCAAAGCAAACAAAAACCTCCTTAGCTAAGACATCGTTGGTTCACTTGTCCCATGAATGACTTTCTTCTCTAGCAATCCCACCGTCATCGGGTAAGTGCTAAGGCTTTTGACACCCCATCCGGAGAATACTAATCGAAACGTATGAACTTCCGATGAAAAAGCCTTGTAGACTTTTGCAAACCTTAGTTCAAAAGAATACCTTGGTTTTAGAAAATGAAACTTTTACTATTTATTTCTATTTACATTATTAGGCTAGGAATTGGTATCACTTTTCTTTCGACGACACATCGGCCACGCCTCCGACAAGAGCTCGTGTACTTATTATGATACCAACCCTAAATATACAACCTCCACCCTTTCTTTCGATGTCACATCGGGAGCGAACCGACAAATGCCCATGTACTTTATTGCGATGGAGTTTGTATATTAATTATTAACACTAAGGATTTATAACTTGCATCCTTTTTATTCACCAACTACATTTTTATAGATTTTTTTTAACCAATTAATTTAACACATTATTTTTGAAAATAATCTAGTATATATTTTAACCAATAATTTATTTAACATATTATTTTTGCTAATGGAAAAATTTTCGTCTCTAAGAAAACCAAATTATAAAACTTGAACTAAAATTCATATTACCAATGATGATAGACTTTATCATCGAATAAAGCTATTCTCTTAATATAGATGATTAACTTTAAGATAAAAACTCTAATTTGTACAAATTAAAATAACACGTATAATTAAATCATTTTAAGAAAACTTCGAGAATAAAAACCACAAGTTAATTCTTTATAAGCCTTTAGTTTTCCACATAAACGTTTGTTTGCACCAATTCGCAATCATCACTATCATCACTTATTCTTTGCCATTTAAAATAAAGAAATTCGCAAATACTTAGCCTATATAAAATCCAACTCGGCATATTTAAAATCTACTTGAGATTAGCACAAGTTTTCTTTTACTAATGATTTCAAGTCTAGCATGTTTAAAGTCTACATGAGACTAGCACAAACTATCATCATTAATTGTTAAGGGAGAAAGCTAGAACTCTACACGTACGATCGGGTCAAAAATTACTTCTTATTCTTACCAACGGAAAACCTATATTTTTGTCTTAACACTTATATTTTTATTTTTTTTTTATTTTTTTTATTTGTAAATACTATCCAAAAAATTTAAATTTTTGCTATTTTTGTGGGAAAACGGGTTCGTGAGAACAAAACAATAAGCAGGTAACATCAAATCTGTAACATCCGAGAATTTTCGAAATTTTAAATGACTATTTTAAATTTTAACTTTTCAGGTCCGATCTTACTTTTTGACTTTTGATCGTTCATTGTCACATAAAAGCAATTACCGCATGACCGGTAAAATTTTCGGAACATATTTAAATAATAAATCATGATTATTATTACACACCGCGAGTACAAAGTTATTTTTAACTTATTTGATTCGAAAACGAAAAAGATATATATTAATTCATAGTCGATCTATAAAAAACGAACCACTAAATTACGTTTTCACAACTCGGACTCTAAAGCAATTTGATGTAAAACGATATTTCGGACAACTTTTTAGTTTTGGCCGAGACACGAAAACAAACAGAAAAGGACTGAAATAACCTCGCAAAATTTTGAACACAACGCGTACAGGCCCATGAATAATTAAATTTATATTTAATTACCGCTTTTTATTAAATAAAAATATTTAATAAATTAGTTAATATTTATCCAATAACGTTTATTTAAAAACGCGAACGTTGAAATTAAAGTTTTATTTTTCGGACAAAGCTTACTCGCGACACCCAATGGTACCAAATAAATAATAATGATTTAAATATATTTTATAATATATTTTATAAAAATATTTATAAAATATTAGTCGAGTAAATACTCATTTTCACGGGAAAAACATTTGGAAAACAATTGCGCAATTTTCGTATTTTGAATCAATTGTTAACTAGCCGAGACGAGTCCCGAACCATTCTTTCACAAAAGTTACATTTTTGGTCCCTGGGGTAATATTTTTAACATCTACCCTAGACTATCATGCACTTGTTACATTGTTTTCAAACTTTATAATATATATATATATATATACATAAAATTAGGTCATACTCATTTATAATTTAAACCTAGCCTCATCTTCATCTTCATCTCCTCTCTCTCTCTTTTTCAGCCGCTCCGGCACGCTCCGGCCACCACCACAGCCACCATCAACAACATCACCACGTCCACCACACCATCTGCACCACCCTCATCATATCGATCTTCGCATCACCTCAACCATCACATCAACCCGCACCATCACCTCAGCCACGCCACCAACATCCTCGTCGCCACCATCACCCCATCTCCTCACCTACACAATAAGCACCAAGGGGGTGTGTTGTTCTCTTTTTTTATAGCACCTAAGGGTGCGTCTGGTTCAGCAGATAACATCTAAAAGGGTGCGTCTTATTTGGGTTTTAACACCACGAAAGTGTGCGACGTGTTGACGAGTAACCACTTAACCGTGTGCGAATGGTGTTTTTATAAACCCAATCAAGAGTCCGTATGACTATATTAAAAACCCATAAGGTGCGTTCGGATTAGCTTTAACAGCAGATTGGTGCAGCTCCGGTCACAAAGCCAAAAGAACAAGGGTGCATCGAGTTTACATGGTTCGCACCACAGGGTGTGTTCGTGTGGGTTCGTTTTCGCAGATTGGGTGCGTGTGGTTTTCACATGCAGGGTGCTTGGGTACATAACCCAAGTAGTGTGCGTTGTGGTTATGTAAAGCACCATAAAGTGTGTTTTTATCACTGCTGGAATAACAACATACAGTTTAGGTGTAGTTTGTTTATGGTTTTTTAAATTACAAGCGAAAGGAGAGTTTGTGTTAAGTTTAAACATCTAAGTTGCGTTGCTGTTATAGAATAGAATTAGGATCCGTTTGGTATATTATGGCAGACAGGTGGAGTGTTTGGATGGCTGTCAAACACAATAAGACATGCTATTTGGGTCACCTCAAGCAACATAGGTGCGTTTGTTTTAGTAGAAACACACAAGGATGTGTTTGGCGTAGCAACAGCCGCGAGGGGCACGTTTGGTTGGCTGCGTTTCAGCCGAGTAGGGTTATTGTGCAGAAACAACTTAAGGGGTGCGTTTGGTTTAGTAGCAGCCCCGTTTGGTTTATATAAAAAAATCGACTAATAAATATAACACAAGATTTTATAAATATTAAAACCGGATCTAAATGGTGGAAATGGTTAAATAAATACTTTATTTATTATCTTCACTTTTGCGATTATAATAACCTTAAGGGGTGTGTTTGGGTTTGCAACACGAATAGATTGAAAAGGGATTAAGTTATATAAATTTTAAGATTGTTAGTTTGTAATATTTCAATAACCGGATAAACAAACGGAAACTATACTTTTCAAATGGGATAACTATTTTAGCAAACCGTCAAGGAAACAATATACTAGATTATAAAATATTATTTTATGTTTTATAATTGTCGACTGGAAATTAACATCATAACCTTTGTAAAAGCTTTAAAAACATAATGTGCATGAGTTATAACTTTAAAACGTACGTTTACTTTTATGCTAAGAACTTTTATTTATTTAAGTGGTGATTTTCTAAAACGTGTCGAACCATTTTGTGTAATAATTTACTCACGTTTCTTAAATAAAATTTGCAAAGTATTATATATTTCAAATATTTCTTTTGATTGTTGGTCTTATTATATAATTCATCATACGAATTATATAATTGCTTATTTTTCATATGTAATATATACGGGATATATTACATACTCTGCTATATGATTCATCGTATGAATTACATAGGCTTTTTGATTTATTTATTTAACCAACCACCAAACTATTACAACTTTAAATCTAAATCCTTTTATCAACGTGTCGCGTTGGGGTACTCATTCATCGAAAAACCCAAGTACATTACCCTAGGCTAGTGAGACTTAGCCGTTAAGATTAGCTGCAACTTCTTGATCGAGCCGTTCCGGTTTCCGTTTCGTCTTGTACTCAATGTGTACATTCCCGCCAATCGTTCTTCATCATCGATGTGAGTTTATAGCCCCTCTTTCACTTGTTTTACATTTACTTTACAAATCTCGGGGGAGAATACATGCTCAATACAACTTGTTTACATATTCGTTTACAATATCTTTTACATACTATTCTACATACTTGGTTTACATACTTGATTTTGCAATTCATTACAAACACAATTACATGGTTGATTACAAACTTGGTTTCTTACTTTGTCACATACTCATTTCGAACTCAACTGCTTGATTTATATCACACTATTTTCTACTTATGGATTTAAGTACTCAAAGCTATTTACGAATACAATGGTAAATTTTTATTGGACACAAGTGTTTTCGGTTATCATCTCCTGTTTACATGTGCCTAAGTAACATAACCCACCATTGCCCAATTATCATGAACTGTCAATTTCTTGACCGGAGGACCGGTTGAGGAAGCGCGAGTGTATAAATAGATCTATTTGGGATTGACATCCCTGTTCGGGTTTCGACAGTACTGAAACACGAATGCATACATGTCGGAACAATTTGGATGTTACGGGTTTGAACATCTACACGGGCACATTTAGTGCATTAAATTGCATACATATATGTCGAGCTTCAGTGTCATGAGCTTAGCGCAACAGTAGATATTAATTATGTGGTACTGTATTTGTTATAGTAGACCCATACATTTTGGAAAATCAACGATTTCACTGTCCATACTACTTATTGAACATTACTAATTTCTGAACACTTTTCATTATATTACGGCGAAGCAATAAACACT
>BQNB010143310.1:0-11381 GCA_026074375.1 Tanacetum coccineum | reverse complement strand
GGGACGAGATTGAAGCATATGGGACGCTCCTGAAGACCTAGAACCTTCTGCTTATCACTATAAATAGAGGGGCTTAGTCACACAGGAAAATAATCTAGCTTAGTGTAGCTTTTAGTAGCTTATTTAGTGTAACTTTAGCTTATGGTCTTTTCATTAATGTAATTTCCTTTTAAAATCCTTGTAATCTCTTTTGATATTAATAAAATTACAGTTTCATTTAAAATTATGTTTTGAATTTATGTTCTACTTTTATGAAAATTCGTTTTAGATGTGTTTAAATATGACTTAATAAGCTCAATAAGCTCACTTCATCTAATAAGCTAGTTTTCACTCAGTTTAGCTTTCTAAAAGCTAAACTGAATAGGCATTCACTCAAATCCACTCAAAATTATTGAATAAGCCACTTGGAAAATAAGCCATAAATGGAAGGGCTTATAAGGCTTATTCAGATCTTAATGTATAAGCTAGCTTGATGATTAAGCTCTTATGAGCAATATTAGATCCCTGTTTTGAGCTTGGGATCAAGGTATGTCTTATTTTACTTTTCAGCTTACATTTTTGTTTTAGCTTATTGCACTGCTTATCTATTTATTTTTGTGGCTCATTTGTGTTTCTAGTAGCTTATTATGTTTTAAATAACTAGTTTAGAGCTTAATCATAGTTTAGATTATAGTTATATAAAAACTATCAAAAAATATAGTAAAATTAGCTTATTAGAGTAGCTTAATGTTTGGTGCCTATGTTTCCTAAATCTTTGCTTACATGTCCTTAATTTGCATAGTGCTTAATCTGTTTTGGTATTTCAATGCTTAGTTAAGTCTGTTTAAAGCTTTAAATGGGTTTTCAGATTTTAAAGGGGTGTTTGGGATAAGCACATTCAATATGGTAAAATAGTTTGAAATCTGTTTTTGGCTCTCATATCAGTTTTTATAAGCTCTAATTTAGTCCAAAGATTAGTTTTAATAAGCTAAAAGTTAGTTTTGTTAAGATTTGAAGTATTTTGTATCAAAAGTCTAAGTCTGCCAAATAAATAGTATTCCAAACTACTTATTTGCTATATTTATAAGAATGAATGCTTAAGGTGTTGGTTTTCTGCTTAACATGAGTCTTAAATGCATCAACATCAATGTGTTTTAAGTCAAATGGTTGTGTAAATTTCTTTTTGGAAAACTATTAAAGTAGTAGTAATGGTTTGTTCTTAAAAAGTCTTAAATATGCAGATCTTTTTAGTCCTTAATCTAGCTTATTTTTGTTTAATTTTTATTAATATTAGCTCATTATATCCTTAATCTAGCTTATTTAAGTTTCTAGTGTCTTAAAAGTTATTTAGAGTCTTTAAATTTACACTAAAAAGTAGTCATTTCAATTCAAAAAACTCCAAAAACAAGTAGTAGCATTCTATCTGTTTACATTTTTCTTTTTTAGCTTATCTCTTTAGCTTAGTTGTTTATTTCTAGCTTATTTTAGTCATTTGAGATTAGGTCTTTATCTGTTTTAGCTTTTTCCAAGTGCTTATTAGTTCTCAATTTAGCTTAAAAGTTTGGTAAAAAGTCTTTTAAAAGCCCTTATAGTCTACTGTCTCAATGTCTTTTTAAATGCTTTTCAGCTTATTTGTTTGCTTATTTCTTGTCATTAAGTGCTTATTGAGTCTAGGGTAGGGTCTGTGTTAGCTTGTTTTCCTTTTGTTAGCTTATTAGGGGCTTATTAATGCTTATGAATCCTAACAGTTAAAACTAAAAGCAAAAAGGCAATCTGTCATTTTAATTGTGCTTTTTTCTAGCTTAATAATAAGTTTCAGACTTAAGTCTATTTATTAAAAGTGCTTATTTTTACTTGTTTTTAGCTTAAAGAATTTTTATAAATTTTCTTAAATTTTTAGGATTAAGTTTTATGTTTTTAGTTTAATTTAGTTTTAAAAATAGTTTTAATTAGTTTAAAAATCTAAAAAAATATTTTCTGTTCTTTAAAAAATAGTTTAATACATTTTAGTTTAGAAATTTGCATTTTGAGTCTTAAGAGTTTTATTTTGTCACTTTTGGTTAATAAGTTGTTTTTAGTTATTAATTGTTTTTCTTAAAAGTCATTAGAATTTTAATTGCCTTTATTTTTTAGGTTAGCGTGCCTTTATGTGCTTTCCCTTTGCGTTATTAGATCTAGAAACCAAAACCAAAACTTAAATGACAATCAAGCTCGATTTACAACATGAACGTAGATTTTCATTCACCTCTCATCGAGGAGAACGATACCCGTGTTGATTACTTATTATTCTTTCCTAAGAATTATTTGTATGATACTTTGCTTATGTATATGTATTATATATATTATTGAGGGTTATTTGTTTGATACGTATAATAACGGGAAATCAACTATCTTGATCAATTTCATATCGTTCATCTTTGACCTCATGAGATCGAAGAACTAAGCCTGAAAAACAAATGACAAAGAACCGCTGAGAACTTGAAAATTAATAGAGGGGTTGTACCAATTTGTAATTATTTTAACATTGTACTTACAGGAACATGAGAACACAAACACGACCACATTGAAGTTTCATCTTTTTACAATGGGATTCCATGCTCCATTTAGAATTTACCTATTCTTACGAAGATGGAGGAAATACTAATCCAATTGAAGTTTCATATTTTTATTAGAGTACATATTATATTGTATATTCAGTGTAATCGGCCCATTGGCCCGAGCTCGGTTTGTATAGCTTCTAGGGCAACCCATAGTCTAGAAGGTTCCTTTGTATCCTATATATAGGTACATTGTAATCAATCAATAGTCAAACAATCAATCATAATCTTTCATGGTAATCAGAGCCAAATCAATTTTCTCCTAATTCTTCTCAACCAAATCGTCTCCCTCCCCTATTCTTTCTATGTCATTAATCTTTTCACCAAATTAAAAAAAACCGTTACTGTTCATCGCGTCACTGTTCACCGAGCACTGTTCATCGCGCCACTATTCACCGAGCACTGTTCATCGGTGTTACTGTTCACCGAGCACTGTTCATCGAAAAAAAAGATTATTCTTATGGCTTCACATGATCAGTAATGGTCTATCGATACCGGAGCAACTTCTCACCTTTCGTCTCACACAGGTAACCTTCAAACCTCTTCTCTTAATCGTAATTTTCATTCAGTTATTGTTGGAAATGGATCATCTATACGTGTCATCCACTCTGGTCATGTACAAATCCCTAATCCATATCGTCCCCTCCATCTTAGAAATGTTCTTGTCACACCCAATATCATTAAAAACCTTGTTTCAGTACGAAAATTCACTACCGATGATAAATGCTCCATTGATTTTGATCCATATGGTTTCACTGTACGAGATTATCATACCCGTCAAACCCTTCTTCGTTGTGACAGCACGGGTGATCTATACCCTTTACACGTTGCCGCCTCAGCCTTCGCCCTACTTACTAATAACCATTCCCTTTGGCATCAACGTCTTGGTCACCCTGGTGACGCTGTAATTCAAACACTGTCGTCACGTGGCCTTGTGTCTTATAATAAAAACAAAAACACTCAACACTTGTGTCGTGCCTGCCAGTTAGGCAAACAAACAAAACTTCCCTTTCAACGATCTACCTCTATTGTTACATCTCCCTTTGACATTATTCACTCAGACCTTTGGACATCTCCTGTCTCTAGCATGAGTGGATATAAATACTATGTTCTTTTCTTAGATCATTATTCACATTTTTTATGGGTCTACCCACTTCACAGAAAATCTGATGCGCAGTCAAAACTTCTACACTTTCGTGCCTTTATAAAAACCCAATTCAACCGTGAAATCAAAGCTTTTCAATGTGATCATGGTGGAGAATTTGACAACAATTCCCTTCATGAATTATTTGCCACTAATGGCATTCAATTTCGTTTCTCATGCCCACATACATCTCAACAAAATGGCAAATCTGAACGCATGATTCGTACTATTAATAACGTAGTACGTTCTCTCCTCTTTCAAGCCCGTCTTCCTCCCGAGTATTGGGTCGAAGCACTACTCACTGCCGCTTACTTACTTAATATCCTCCCCTCCACCTCCATCAACAATGACATCCCTTACACAAAGTTATTTAACAAACCAACCTCTTACACCCACATTCGCACATTTGGATGCCTTTGTTACCCTTACACCTTTCCACCGCACAAACTTGCCCCTCGTACCACACCATCTATCTTTCTTAGGTACGCTTACAGTCATCATGGATACCGGTGCCTTGACCTGAACACCAACAAAATCATCATTTCTCGCCATGTCACATTTGACGAAACTGTTTTTCCCTTCGGCTCCATGACTCCAACTAAACCCTCTTCATAACAATTTTTAGATGATAATCTCGACACCTCCCCAATTGCACTTCGCCTACTTACTACACCTACTTCTCCTCAACAAACAACCCCACAAACAATACCTCCAACTCCGCTATCAACACCATCACTACAAACAACACCGACACCACCAGTTACTCCGTCATCACTACCCCCACCCCCACCAACCACCTTGAAACACCTTATGGTCACACGTTCTAAAGTCAGAACTGTAAAAGCGAACCCCAAATACAACTTCCATGTTACCACCTCCTCCCCTGTCCCTAAGTCTCCATTCCATGCCCTGCGAGATCCTAACTAGAAACAAGCTATGCATGATGAATATAAAGCTCTCATCGACAATAACACTTGGGTACTTGTTCCTCGCCCACCAAATGTCAACATTGTCCGTTCCACAAATATAATACGGACGGGACCTTAAGTCGATACATTTGCCCGACTAGTTAAAATGGGTCGTTTGTCAACATACAAGCTCGACTGCGATGAGAATTAAAGCCCGTTGTCAAACCTGCTACCATACGGACTGTTCTTAGCCTTGCAGTTTCTCGACAATGGCCTATTCATCAGTTAGACGAGAAGAATGCATTTCTTTACGACCATCTTACAAAGACGGTTTACATGCATCATCCACCAGGATTTACTGATTTAGCTCATTCGGATTATGTTTGCCTTCTGCAGAAATCGCTTTATGGCCTTAAGCAGGCCCCCCGAGCTTGGTTTTAGCTATTTTCCAGCTATGCTAATCGAGCCGGTTTCTATCACAGCAAAACCGATCCGTCTCTTTTCATCTTTCACAAAGGGCCAGACACAGCTTACTTACTACTATATGTGGATGATATCATTCTTACATCTTCTTCTACTTCACTCATGCAACGTATCATCTCTTCGCTACATGCGGAATTTGCTATGACAGACCTTGGCCCACTGAACTATTTTCTCGGTATATCTGCCACGCGTACTACCATTGGCATATTCTTGTCTCAGACGAAATATGCTACCGAAATTCTTAAGCGGACACAGATGCTTAATTATAACCCTTGCAGGACCCCAGTTGACACTGAAAAGAAGCTTGGACCTGAAGGATCACCGGTCACTGTTCCTACTTTATATCGCAGCCTTGTCGGAGCACTTCAGTACCTCACCTTTACCCGACCCGATTTGTCATATGCAGTTCAACAGTTATGTCTTTCTGCATGATCATCTCAGAGCCACACCTTATTGCTATGATAATGTGTTATTCGTATCTACGCGATTTGAACACTGATCTTGGATTACAACTATTTCGGTCTACTACATCACAGCTTATTGCCTACTCTGATGCTGACTGGGCAGGTTGTCCGGCTACGCGCCGGTCTACTTCTGGATACTGTGTTTTTTCTTGGTGGACAACTCTGACGTGGTCTTCAAATGCCCATGGACTAGTTGCTCTCGTTCTAGTGTCTGAAGCTGAATACAGAAGGGGGTGCGAATGCTGTAGCTGAGACATCTTGGATTCGCAACCTTTTTCATGAGCTCCATACCCCTCTTTTCACAGCAACCTTGGCCTACTGTGATAATGTCAGTGCCGTATACATGTCTGCAAACCCAGTGCAACATCAACGCACCAAACATATAGAGATTGGCATTTTATTTTGTGTGGGGACAAAGTGCAGCAGGTTCATTTCGAGTTCTCTTATTGTCCTTCACGATTTCAGTATGCAGATATCTTCACAAAAGGACTCCCATACCCGTTGTTTGCTGATTTCAGATCCATTTTGAGCGTTTGTAAATCTCCCGCTCCAACTGCGGGGGCGTATTAGAATACATATTATATTGTATATTCAGTGTAATCGGCCTATTGGCCCGAGCTCCTGTTGGTTTATCTTCTTAGGGAAAACATAGTCTAAAAGTTCATTTGTATATTTATATAGGTCATTGTATCATTACATAGTAAAGGCAATCAATCATAATCTTTCAATTTTTACAATGGGATTCCATGCTCCATAAGGCTGCAATAGGTGTCGGGGATGCAAAACCATATATGCGCCTGAATAGGTGTCAGGGATGCAACACCAACAGCGAGTATCTGAAACAGAAACATATTAGTATTAGTAAGCCCTATAGATTAATAGCTATCTTTTTGGTCAACTGCTAATCATTTTTTGGAATGTTCAAAAGGAATCTCTACAATTTAAAAGATGTTGGGATTGGAATAAACAAATTTGATAAATGAAGGCCTATAGATGGAGTTGCTTACTGAAGCAACACAAGGCAACAAAAGGGCGCAATTAAGACAAAAGAGGCATACCCAACTTTAGAATTTGCAGCCTAACTCAGAATAAATGTTCCATAAGTATCAGTTGCAGCCTAACTCATAAAACCTATTGTAAACTTCTCACTTTTGTCCGTTTCAAACTTATTAAGTTTTTTACAAAGTAAGCCAATAAGTGGAAAAAATAAGCAATCCAAAAGCCAACACATGTACGTACGTACCTATATATATATATATATATGCATTATTCTAACATCAGGAGACAAGTTGGGTCATCATCAACATCAAGGACACGTAAGCCATCCGAAAATGGGTGTAAATATATGAGAAAACATCAACTTGTCAATAAGAAAGTGCAAAAGCATACTAATAAGATAATATGATTACTATAACTTATAACCATGATTTTTTGAAAAAAATTAGTAAATCTATCCCACTTATCAGGTTTCACCCTCTAACCATGAGTTTTCTTAAATTTCCACCTAAATTTTTAAATAAAAATATTAAGCAAATAAAACAACAAATTTATGACAGAAAAATAGCTTACCTCTTAACAATTATCAGCAAAAGTATCATGGTTCACAACATACTCATAACCATCATCGTGCAAAGCATCGTCATCACTCTTAATTGTATCACAATTAAGCCAACAAAACAATAAACCTTATAATTCCAGCAGGGCTCTTGATATTCATTCATGGTGAGGATAAAACGTCGAAGGGGTTGACAATTGACTAAATTTATACCTGCTTAGATTAGCTTTGAGAGACTAATCTTTGAATGATGCCACAATACAGAGTTTCAAACATTTTTTAACACGTCTTAATGTTTGATGTCATCAACTTATAGTTAAGAAATCACCTTTATTTCAGTTGAAAGTTGAAAGAGATGAATCGACATAGAGATATGTTAACAAATATGAGAACAAAGGTTACACAGATGGCCTCTACATTGAACATGTCAAATTTTACTAATAGGGACAGCTTACTTGGGCCAGACTAAGCCAGCGGACGCAATGAGTAGGACAACTGGTTTAGACAACTCTGGGATTGTTGGTCTTCAAAGACAAATCATGTCAGGTGAGCTATTGTTTTGATCTTTCATGACTACTTTTTAGACCCATTTCTCGTGCAAGTACATTAATTGAAACATCTAAATTTAAGGCTGATTGAAAACATAATAGCTATTGGTTTGATGCGCCAACTATGTATTGCCTTGGTTAATTTTTTACTTATTAAATATGATTATAAACACTATGTTACAGTAATGATCCATTTTTTAATAAACAATTTAAAAGGTTATAGACACATTGATTAGTCAGGCAATGAGTCGAAAACCATGGTTACCAAAAAAAAGACACATTGATTATGTCACTGGTCACTTTTACACCCACTCCACCTGTTTGACCCGTATCGCTTTTAGCGATTTTTTGAATTCTACCCAATGGACCTGTTAGCATGTAAATGGAGTCCAAGCTAATCTATTTTTATAGACAGGTTTATAGATGCCCATACTATCTCTTTTTAAGGATGGACATAAAAGGATGGACATAATGTATGTTTTACATTTAGAAATAAAAATAGACCACTAACAAATTATCGCAAATAATACATATTAAGTATCCAAAATTACCATTTCACCCTCTACGATATTACGGCGTGTAAAGTGACCCCGTCCATGAATTCATTATTTGCCGAAGCAAACACGATCATTTCAGCTCTCTGTATTTGCAACAAAAACCAAAAATTTCATTAACTCACATTTAAAACATATACAACTTTTAGATATATTTGTTTTTGTTAAAAAGATTGAAGCTTTTCTTGTAAATGACGCAATATTTCTCTAAATGTTTCAAAGCTTCGAGGTTCTTGCACCTAATGTAGAGAAAAAGACATTAATTGTGTGATCTATAAAAAATACAAAAAATATAAACTTAAAATGAAAAGTAGTACTCTAAGGCTGTTCAAGCGGCGTATCGTGGTTAAAGAGTGATGACATGGTATCATAACTCTCTGAGTTATTAGTCCATCTACCATGATTTGACACAAAACAAAATTCAAAACCCAAATTAGAATGTATATCGTCATCAGGAAACAATTTTTTGGTTAAAAACATGAAACAACTTGAAATGTGTATATATGTAACTTGGACTACCTTATAATGTGATTTATGGTAGACTCTACATCTCGCTGCAGAAAATGTCTCAGGCTCAGTGGAAGTCTCGGGTATTGGAGTTCTTGAATTTGTAATCTTCTTGGTGTAATCAATCTTGAACAACTCTTATTATTACCGTGGTTATTATTATTTAGTGGGCTTTTAGCAAAGATCACCCCTCTCGGTGTCTGTATTATTAAGACAATATCCAGATTCAAAGCCTTAAAAGAAAATAACAAAGATACATCAAATTTTGAATTGTTGTTGTAGTTATAACATTACCAAAAAATAAGATAACGAACTTGTGATAAGCACAATATGACACCATCCACATGATATACTTTTCGTTCTTTTGTAGGGAATGAAACTTTAGAAAAAGATAAAATTAGATCTCAGTATTGTTGTGGTAAATCTTAGTATTTATTGCTTTAAAGGCTAAATAATTAGAATTAGTTCTAAGTATTTTAAAACTTCTAACTGAAAACAACTTATTTAACTCACATATATCCATATAAGCAGTTAAAAAAAATACCCCATGCACTCTTAAAACTCATAAAGCTCCCTCAAAACGCAACAGGTAATATAAATTAACCATAAATATGCAATTATAGGTATACTTTATGTAGTTATTCAATGTTGAGAGTGTTTGGCATTGGTTATTATAACTGCTTATTTGTTAATTGCTTAAGTTTCGGACAAAGGATTTCACATTATTCATCCAAATACAACTTATTTCACATGCACACAATCACATACCTTCATTTCCAACCTTTGCTTAAATTCCAAATCATATAAAGCTGTAAAGAATAAATGATCTTCAGTTAGAACATTTTCTCTTCATTCGGGCATTTACTCAAACACTTAGTATGCATGTAATATCATAACTTACATAGAACTTTATCCATTTGTGAAGATGATGAATTTAAATTCACCAGTGACCTGTTCACAAATTTAAATTCATGATTATATATTAGATAAAACACAAAAACACAATGACTGAGTTAGTATAAGTTATGTGAAATAAATATTTCAATCCATAGTCCCCAAAAAACAAGAAAACTAAATCCATTTTATATGTACATCGGTTACTTCTTTCTTAACTGGAGTCAAGAGTGCAATTGTATGATTTGCTGGATCAAAGCCTTCTTTTTCTAAATATCTGTACATCGAATCAAATAGTATGGAGTTAGAAGGATACAATTTAAAGTGTAACGAATTTGAAATTTCTCGGAAAACTAATAATATATGATTAGATGTCAGTATATAAATGACAATAGATATTGTGTTACCTCTGTTTGAAAGCAGCTATTTCCTGGATGTCATCATTCAGGTACAGTTTAGTAGAATACATGGCAGGGGAGACAAATGGTTTTTCTGTAATGATGATTAAAAAATAAAGATCATCCGCATCATTTAAAGTAGGTATGTCGTTTAAAAATTATTGGATAATTGGTTGATTGCTTACCGTTAAAGTACATAACTTTACATAACTGTAATATCATAACAACGTGCCCCATTGACTCTCTCTTATCGTGTAACTTAGCGAACTTGTTACACCAAGCATCAAAAAAACAGCATTCAAGTTGTGCACCTCTGTTAATTATAAAAAAACACAAAATATAAAACCAAATCTTTTACAGCCTGATGTTTATGAAAAGTTTAAATAATAAACTTACTGAACATCCTCCAGTATGATGGTCCTCCTCAATTGGTCCTTCCCGTAGTTGTTAAGCGGTATAGCATCCAAAACCGACACAACAGTTTCAATGATATCTGTATTTTTACATCACTTTTGTTTAAATATAAAAGTCGACAACAAACAAACAAATAAACATCAAAACGGAAAACTCACCACAAAGTTTTGTCTCAGCAAACTTTCTGGCTGTAAAAGCAGTGAAATGCTCAAACTTAAAGCCACGTGGGTTGTTGTCAAAACTTCCAACCCTTGTGACAGTAGTGCCTGAAAGAAATTCACTTTGTAACGATGATTCAACAATGGCCATTTTCCAGAGTTTTCACCGACACCGAAGTTACCAATGCGGTAACATGCTCCTTCATTCAGTAAAAGTTGGAACTATGTTTCCCCTTAACAGTTCCATGGACACGATTCCCCTAAAATGTATATGAAGATAATTTACAGTTTATTATTTTTAAAACTATTATTCATAAAACAACTGAACCTCACTTTATGAAATATGTAAGAAAAGATTACCTGTTGATCTTGCAATACATCATCTAAACTCCACACCTCATTCGGTTTTCCTAAGGGATGAGACTTCCAAATACTGATGCAACGCGCCAATATTTTAATATCATCATTCATGGGATCCAGGTCACACAATTGAGTGAGGTTCATTTCCATTTCTTTTGCTTCAAACACAAAGATAAAAATTCAGTTATATTTCAGATATAAACTCACTATAAACTCAATATAAGAATGCAATTCAAAATGACGACTATTAAAAAAATAAAAGGAAAAAATTTACATTAACAGGTGTATTAATTTGAAAAACAGATTGAGATGGAAGAATGTGAGTACTTCTGTGTGTGTATGAATAACCTATTTATACTGTATGGATTAGGTTAAAATGTTGATTTGAATTTCAAAGTAATTATTATCCAGAATAAAG
>BQNB010143308.1:0-14322 GCA_026074375.1 Tanacetum coccineum | reverse complement strand
TTAATTACATCATTAACTAATTAAAGACCGAAGCTCCATCGTAGAGTGATCGAGCTTCCTTGTTCGACTCAATATATTGAGGCTAACAGTTGCCTTGTCACCCTTGTGATGACCTGTGTAACTATTTCCTAAAGCATGAATGAATTACACGAACCCGCTGTCTACTTAGTATGCCGCTAGAGCAACGTACGTACACATGTAATGTATTATGAAGACTATTACATGACCCCTAAGAGTTTACTAAGTGCATGTAAAATACATTAAAAGTGGATCAACCATATTAGGGGGCAAGGTAGTATGAAGATTGTTACCCGATGGTATCCTTTCTACACAATCACGTTTCCCTAGACATATCAACAACGATTATAGACAGAAAGCTGGTTTTCTAAGACCTAACGTGCACATCCATCACAAGAAGCAACATCACTAAGATCTACATTATATGGTTCATACAATCATAAGTAAAAACAATAATATGTTTAGCCAAGCATGTTAAAGATAAAGTAAGAACAATAGATCAAACAACACATAGACATATTAAATGATTAAGTAAACCTCACTTGATTAAAACATGAATTGAAAGAAGTAGAATAGAGTTTTTAGGCCCTAAAATCGTCTCCTACAGCTGCTAAACAAACTAGGGTTTAAACCCTCTTTTTATTCTAAAGTTAGACACTGAAAACTCTAAATTCGGGTTTGTATATATAAGAAAAGCGACGCTTAGTCCTGACGTCGTCATAAAATGAATCTTCTAGATCTGCGTTTGAGTCGGTGCGAGCTGACGCCGTCTTGAAATGTGTGACGCCATCACTTGATGAGTTGTGACGACGTCTAGTATAGCATATGACGCTGTCTCCAAGCTCTGTGAGCACAAATCTTCAAGAGTCTTGGTGTTGGTCCATAGTCTTGTCTGTTTCTTCTCCAAATGAGCCAAAGTCACGTGTAATTCATCTAAATGTCTTCCAAATGAGAAATACCTAAAAAGGAACGATTAAGTACCTATTTTGGGCATATACACACGATTTTGGGGGTTTAAACGACCCGAAAAAGTGTAAAAAATTACACCTCATCAAATAGACATTGAAAAAGATAACTCGTTAACAATATAATAATCGAATAAGAACCTAATTGTTTATAAAAATATATACGTTTACCTTAACGATTGATGAAGATTTGACTTGTCGAATGATATAAGTCATAGTGTTAGAACCCATTGAAGTTATACATTTTTAGATTAAAATTTTGAAGATGGATTATCTTAGCTTTTTATTTTATTCAATTTTTTTCTTATTCTTTTTTTTTATTTAATTTTTTTTAATATATATGTATATATTTTTTATTACTATTTTTTTCATTTTTTTTTTTTCAAAAAACCTTGAATACTTCGTAAAAAACGTGTCGCGTAATAATTATAGATTTCCCGCTAGATAAAAGAATTACTTGAGGACAAGTAATAATTAAATCTCCGGAGTCGTATCCACGACGAGAAATGAATAGAAATTCACGTTGATGTCTGGTTCGATATAAATATATATAATAAAATATATAAAATACCAAATAGTAATAGTATATAGAGTATCCCGTTAGATAAGAAAATCACTTTAGAAAAAATAATATCTAAACTTCCGAAGTGTCCGTATTTCCACGACGAGAGAATGAATTGAAATTCACAGAATGTTTCGTTTGAGGGAGGCTAGAATGGCAATTCTGTTGGTTTGGTTTTAAACTAAAAATATAATATAAAAATTATAATAAAGCTAAAATAATATTAAAACGGGCATGCTCGCTAAATAACAATAAACGACAATGACAATAATATTTTTATACTAAAAATTAAACTAATATTAATTCTAAGATTTAAAACTACGAGGTTATACTAAATTTGATTTAAAAGATATAAATGACGAAAATGCTTGCTAAGTGACGTGAAATGTTCATCAAGTGCGGGCTTAGGTTTAAAATCCTAAAAAAAAACAAGTTTCAAGAAATTAAATGACAAGTAAAATAAAATCTTTATAAAATAAATACAAGTATTTAAATTGCATTGAAAAGTAACTGACGTAGTAAATTAGAAAACTCTAATGACATAATTTTTTAAACCTTTTTACAACCCGCACTTAAATTCCAAATCACCAATCACTTAGCAAACACAAGTAATCTACTCGCTAATAAACATGAAAACTAATCTAACAATAATAGGCATAACTACGCTACGGATAACAACTAAAGCAACAATAATAATGACTAAGCTAAAAATGGTGATAAGCATAAAATAAATAAATAAAAGAGATAAGAAAGAGATGAAACCCGAAATTAGCTCGGCTTGACCCGGAGACAATAGATATGAACACATACTCCATAATGCGAGCGAAATAAAACCAAACTAATCCAAATCCCGATCCATAACGCCATAACTAAAAAAAGAAAAAACTATAAACCGAATCGAATTCCAAAATAAAAGATCTCATCCTATTGCTCTCCTTTTCTACCTCATAATCTAATTAATTGGAAAATTAGCATGAGACAAAAATTTCAAATATGCCGCACTTTCATTTTTAAGTCGGCTGCTATCTACGCTAGTGTCTACGAAAAGAAAAAAAATGAAAGTCAAAGATTCCCAAATATAAAGAAAAAGTACGAATGAGATTTAGGATAGACTAACGAAAACTTCATATAAAAAAATTACTTAAAAAATGAGATTTTTAGAAAAAGTTTGAAACTTTAAGACATAGAAACATAAAACTAATAATTATATAAAAAAAAGTTTACCCAACGAACAAGAATAAATTGAAAATTATTAAACGACTTAAGAAACAATAAATTTTTTTATTGGCATTAAAGAGGAGTGTTAAAGACAAAATTTATGACAAAACACTTGCAAGGATCGGATGAAACAAACATAAAAAAAATGCATTCATAATAAATTCAGTAAACCACAATGAATAAATATTAAATTACTTGAAAATTAAAATATAGTAACTACAATATGAAATAACGGCTAAAGGATTTATACTAAAAGATTTTGACACCTACTCCTATACTACTGCTTCTTGCCAAAAAAAATGAAGATAAAAACTCATCATTGATATGATGCTCTAGATCCCCTTTTTATCCTGCGTTTGATATAAGCAAAAGATAGTGGGCTTTTAATCTTGTTGGGCTGTGTTTTCCAGGTAGGCTGAGTGGATGGACTGCACATGTATTAGTTTTGACATTAATAAGTATGGGTCGGTTCGATCCATATAAATGATGTCGGGTTGGCCCATTAAGAGATGAAGGCACCGTCGGACTCGCAATCTCGTGTTTTTTTTCACTTCTGTGCTCGGTTTTGTCCTTTTGGCTTTAATTTTGTCCCTTTTGTGAATATCCGATACCCCCCCCTGGGCCCCCTGCACATTACAAAACAAAAATCAATCAATATAGGCATTTTATTGCGATTTTTGGTCGTTTAGGTGTCGTTTATTAGGTAAAAGATATGTATAAAATAGCGAATACCAAATTCCCCCATACTAAAGTATTGCCGTGTCCTCACGCAATGTAATAAATACACGCTTAAAACTAAAAATTCCAATCCCCCCAAACTAATCACCTTGAAAAGTAGCAAAGTGCTCATCTAAAGGTATTAAGGAATCAATCGTTTGAAAAGCCCCGTTTTTACCAAAAATAAAAAATAAAAAAAAAAATTAAATGTATACACTTATTCCTACTAATATTTTTGATTTTTTTATTATTTTTTTTATTTTTTTATATTTTAGCAACTAACTAATTTATTTGACTTTTTTTATTTTCAATAAAACCGATAGGGATTCAAGAAACAAGATGCACTCAATCCTAAAATATCCCAAAAAAGGATAAATTCATAGTTCCTACATTTCACAATATTCCAAACCAAGCTTAAAACAAAATCACCGTTAAGTACAAGTATAGATGCTAACACTACTCATATTTATTTAGCAATTTGTAAACATGTCACTTACCCGACAAATATAAATTTAGGCGAAATGTGCTATTATCGAATTACAATTCAACCATGGATCAACAGTTTTTTTATATGCAAAATCCTATGATTCAATCTCGTTCCATTCCACCGAGAATATTGAGTTTGAAGGCGAGAACATCCCATGTACGACTATTTCGACTCGCACATCCCAACCCATAATGGCAAAGTTACCAGAAGCTTTTTGACACCTCAACATAGACTAGTATCGGGACTCACAGACCGTTCGTTTTCAAAAACTCATAGTTTTCTGTTAACACATATCTTATTCAATGTAATTCATAAAATTAGTCCCTTTAGGTTCAAAAGCATATTTAAATTAATAAAAATAATTTTTCCCAACTTATTAAGCAATATAAACTTATTAAACCTCGGTCCTTTAGAAGGCTGCAACATCGGCCACGCCTCCGAC
Organism: Tanacetum coccineum; assembly: GCA_026074375.1. Lineage (NCBI taxonomy): Eukaryota > Viridiplantae > Streptophyta > Magnoliopsida > Asterales > Asteraceae > Tanacetum > Tanacetum coccineum. The sequence continues at coordinate 9,913 of BQNB010143308.1, read as the reverse complement.
AAGATGAAGCAAACATATTTCGACCTTGGATTTTTTTTTTTTTATTATTATTATTTTTTTTTTAATTTTTTTTTTGGTATATATATTTTTTTTGCTGTAATCATAATATATTACCGATGCCTTTTATCTGAAGCACATCGATAAGCGAGTCGACAAGAGGTTATTCACTTTATTATGACACCGATACCGGCCCCCTCCTTATATGAAGAAATCCACATCGGCCACGCCTCCAGACAAGATGAAGTAATCCGGCGGAGATATTTATCTCTACTTATTATTTTCTATATTTATAAATTGCGAAGAGAAAATTCGTTTATATAAATTTAAGTATAAATTTGAACTAAGACTAAAAATATTGATACATTTCAATTTCAAAAATTGTTGATTTAAGTCTAATTTTCAAAAGTAGCACGTATTATTAGTCCGGTTAAGAGCTTATGGGAGAAAAAGTGACAAATTACACTTATGAGCTCTTAGGATTTCCAAATAATCCTTGCTTAGCATCCAACTTCTACTTAACACTATCATTTTTCGTTCTTCACGAAGATTCGCGAATGCTTAGTCTAAAAGTTAAGGAACAAGCTAGAGCTCAACACGCTCGATCGGGTCAAAATTTATTCTTATTCTACCCAGCAGGAAAGTCAAAATTATGACAAATTTTTTTTTTTTTTTTTGGGGTATTTTTCAAAAAAAATTGATGGTAAAAACGGGCTTACGTGAGAACAACGACTGCAGGCATAATCAAATCGAAGATCCCCCCATACTAGAACTAAACATTGTCCTCAATGTTTTAAAGGGTACCTACGTCATACTAAAGCCGTTTATGAATTATGCTAAAGATAAACGTTAGTCGAAAAGATTAGGATATTGGATTCCCAAAATGAAGCTGATCACAATAGAAATAAGAAAGAAGATAGAAGGATAAGCATGGGGTGCCTCCTACGAAGCGCTTTGTTTTTAGTAACCGAGTCACATAGCTTGACTCGATCCCCGAATTTATTCGTCCTTGGGGATGAAACAAGTAGAAGAACAAAATTCCATTGAACATTTAACTGCCACCGACTCTTGAGAAAAAAATGAAAAGCAAAGATGCCGGGGTTAAAAATCGTGTCTTCATTCCTGGTGGAGAAAAGTAAAGGAGAAACCTCTGAGTGGGTGAGAAACAGGAGAAAAGTCCGAATGACAAATGTGAAGGAATCGTCAACTTCAACATTAATCTCACCTCCTCCTAGGTCAAAACATTCATCTTCATTAAGCTCATCAAAATTGTTTATCATGGGCACATCGGGCTCAATGTCGAAGGTTAAATGCTCATATTCGGGAATAGGATCATCGTTAAGCAAGTTGCCAATAATATCCTCTTCTGAGTCAAAATCACTTTCAATACTTGGTAGTATCGAATCATCTAGTCCGGAAAATATATCAATCTCTTCTCTATTAGAGTTATTATCCTCAATGGGGGTAGATGTGGGAAGAGACTCGATGATCGTATGAAAATTTTCCGGCGACCGAGAAGATGAATTACCGCAAAGTAACCACATTCGACTAATATAATCCTCGTGCTCTCTAACAATTCTTTGAGGAATTGTGATAAGTTCACCGGCGAACTCATGGTGGAGAGGATCATTCTTGAGAGAAAAAGTTATAAAAGTATCATGGTCTGATTCATTCTTAATGTGTTGTGGTTCATGATCGAAATACACTTCGGGAGAGAGATTATGGGTGGTATCATCACTAAGCAAACTCTCAAGATAGATTACGTCTCCTTCCGAGTCATAATAACCTTCCTCAATATATGTAGAAACTTCGATAGCTAAGAAAGCATCGATCTCATCATTATCGCCTCCTGGGTCGAAATACTCAGCTTTATCGGAAAAAGGTGTGTTAAGTAAAATTGGCTCATCAAAATTAGAAACATTGGAGTTCTTGCTCTCGACATCCTCTACCATCTCTTTAAAGAGAGGATTTACGTTACTGGAGTTGTAATTGTCATCAAATTCAAAAAGAAGGTTTGAATAAACTTGAAAATTTTCTTCTTTAACATCCTCCTTAAGAAATGACTCGTCATCTCTCGGTGGAGGTAAACAAGCTGAAGCAGGTTCATCGGTAAACTTCGCTTTAGGCTTCCTATATATAATAGTATACTCATCATCGTCATTGTCGTAGAAAGTAGGACGATTCCAACTTGGATAATTAATATATTCAGATAGCTCTTCTCTAATATTTCGCACATCTTCAAGGAGTTTACTCATCAATTCTTGAATATCCTCTTGTTGATATTGCTCGTCCGTCAAAGCATCCTTAATTTTGCCAAATCTCTCCCAAGCTATCGATAAAACTTTTGGCATTACTCCAAAAGGTATACGACTAAACTTCCTTAAGAAGGTGCAAACGTCTTTCAAAAAGTTGTCTCTAGCTTCTTCATCATCAATCATAGAAAAATTCCAATATGGAGTAAAACTTTGAGCTGCCGTCTCCTTCTTCTCTTGTTGACTTCCTTTAAGAATTTGCAAATCATCCATAAGTTTAAGAAGCAATTCTTGCATAACTCCAGGTTGATTCTGCTCTTCTTCCATAGTTTGCTTAATCTTAAGAAATCTCTCCTCAGCTAGCAATAAAGCCATGCACTTTTCATTAGGAGGTATATGATCATACTCCTTTAAAAAGGCTTGTATAGCTTCCATTAAGTCTTCTTGAGCTTGCAAAATTTCTTTACTTGTCTCTTGAGGAGGATAATTGACAGGAAACTGCGGGGGTTGATATTGGTCAAAACCGGAAAGATTAGAATTATAGAAATCTTGGTTCATCGATTGACACTGAAAAGTCGCATGAGGACCCCCGCAGTTTTCACAACAAAGGTTTTGTTGTGGAAAACTTGGTGAAGTTTGTGGAAAAGTATTATCGAAGTTTTGATCGAAACACGGGTCCTGATTGTAGACAAACGGGACTTGAGGTGGACAATCGTAACCATAATGAGATTCGTTCCCACATAACTCACAAGAGTATGGTACGTATTGGGGTTGTGGAGGGTGGTTTGCAAAACTTGGAGAATCGTTAGAAGAGTACGGAGTTGAAAAATTGGTTGGTGTTCCATTTCCAACAGTACAATAAAAACAAACTCCATCATATTCATTACAACCACATTGTTGGCATGTACCCAAAAAACTTTGTTGTTGCAAACTTTGCAAATTTTGTAGGATCTCATTAAGGTTTTGATTGTAGCATGGTTCCGGATTAGAGATAATCGGAATTTGCGGTGGACAATTGTAACCATAATGAGCACCTTTCCCACAAGACTTACAAGTACATCGTTGACAAAAGATATCGTCTAACGAATCACCACACTCGTAACAACAATTGTGGTCAATATGCAGAGGACTTTGCGAAGAATTTTGACCGGGGTCTTGATTGACAACGAATGGCTCTCGAGGTGCACTAACAACGTTAGTGTTGTGATTGGATGACTCGGAAGTGTTTAGAATTTCGTTTTTATCATGAATTGTATACCAACCTTCATTCAAACACTTTCGCACAAAAGCACAAGGTCGACAATATAGACCATCAACCGGATCTCCACAAGTTGCACAATTCTGAGGGGGTTTAGGAACAAGAATCTTGTCTTCAAGACCCCCTTTTGAACAACAAAAGTCTGCAGTGTACAAAGCTCCACAAGACGAGCATTCTTTAATCGAGAAGAGGGGGTTCAAACGATAATCGAGTGACGCCATAAGAATTAAACAATATAGAGGGTTAATGAAAAGAATTAAATGGATAAGAAGAAAAAGAAGATTATTTTTGGGTTTTTAGGTTTAATGTACTTTATTAAAGGACAAAACGAGATCGAATAACTTAAACCTAATAATCAAAAAATTCACGGTAGCTCTCTAAAAAAATTTACTTATTAAAGGTGAGCCGTATATCGCAAGTGACACAAAAGACAAGTTTTTAAATCTATTATTCGAGTTGGGAACTTATTATGGATAATACCTCAATTGAAGGTATTATTTGTTGGTGTTCTTTTACCAATTTTGTTTATTTATTTTATTTTTATGGACAATTTTTATATTTTTGATTTTTTTTCTTTTTATTTTTTTATTATTTTTTTATATGATAATTATACTAAAAGAAAAGAAAAATATTTTTTACTTTTTATATTTTACTTTTTTTTTATTCTTTAACAAAAACAAAACTTTCGAAAACGAAAGGGTCTTCAAATCACGATCAACAAACTTCAAACGAAGGAATTTTAATCACAAATCTTCGGCAGCGACGCCAAAAATTGATTGCTAAGTAAAGCAACATACGTAAATATAAAATATAATATGATAGAAAATTCCCAAATTACCCTTGAGGACAAAGGTAAAAAGGAAAATCTTCACAAAAATATATATATTATAATACGTATATTAACCGGGAAGTATTATTCCCGGGTCGTTATTCTCGAACGATTTGTGAAATTGAAACCACGTTTGTTGTTCGGACAATGATTTGAATTGGAAACAAAGATTGATTTGATTATCTATATCTACTAATTAAAAACAACAATTCAAATAAGCAAACGATAACACTTAAACAAATAACGGGCAATTAAAAGCAATTAAAACTAACAATTAAACACTAAAACAATTAAACCAATACGAGAATTAAATAAACACGACAATTAAAATCCTAAATTATTAAAAATAAATCTTAAAAATTATTTTTCTACTTTTTCTAACTCTAAATGACTATCTAAAAGTAAAAAGCTAAAGAAAACCTAAAACGAAAGTGGTTTAAGCTAAAAATGAGGGAAAACGAAAACGGGGACGGAATCCCGTTCTTTGAAAAGTGAATTTACGAAATAATAACCCTACGAAAATAAAACTAATTTTCCTAGAAACTTTATGATAAAAGAAAATTTTCTAAAAAAGATTTATATTTTTTTGATTATTTTTGTATTTTTTATAATTTTTTAAAGTTTTTAATAAAGAAAAATTATTAAAAATAGTAATCTTAATCCTAAAAATCTAGAAAAATTATAAGAAGTGTAAAATTGAAAGTCTGAGCTATGAAAAATAAGAGCTTGTAGTGAGCTTAAAGAAAAAGTCCAAAAAGCTTATAAATAAGCTACGGCTTGCAAAAGAAAATAGAAAAAGAAAATGGTGTTAAAAGGAAAGTGTGTGAAAGAATTGGCGGATGAGCTAATGAAGCAAAGTGGTAAGTGCGTGTGTGTTTAAGGGTGAGGTCCAGAGTTCGAGTCCCACCCTCACTTTTTATATATATATATTTTTTATCTTATGAAAATTTTAAAAAGCAAACTTTTAAATAAAAAATAAGCACTAATTAAGCTGAAGAATTTGACAGTTGATCTAAACAATTCTAAGGGAAAAATGCAAAAGAGAGAAATTTCCTTAGAAACAAAATAAGCTGAACCAAGACCAAATAAGCAAATCTAAGACTAAAGTTAACCTAATAAGCTACTAGAGAATAACTAATAAGCCTGAAATCTCCAAATAAGCTCAAACAGTACTAACTTAGTGTTAGTACTGCTAAGCTTTTACTTAAAGCTCAACTAAACTACTAAAAGCTAGACAAGCTCTTGGGAAAAGCTTACACTGAGCTTATCTACTCTTCTTAACCTAATAAGCCCCTTTAAACCACAATAAGCTAAAAGGAATCAGCTTAAAAGCTCAATAAAGCAAAAGCAGATATCAAGGACAAGGATATGAAATTTTTTCCTAAACTCCCAACTATAAGCTCACAATAAGCTGTGTCTATGTATCCTTACAGCTTTTTATGTAGCTAATTAATGACCAACAAAGAGCTCAAAACAACTTTTGAAATTTATTTTGAAATTCGGCTTAAGCTAAAAAATTACTTAAGAAAAAGGTAATTTGAACTTAAAACTCACTTTTGCTTTTGCAAAGTACATCTGAAGTAGAAACTTTAAGCTTATTTTAAGATAAGCTATTGGATCCTTATGACATTATAACCTGTTTGACACTAGAGAACACAAATTAAGACTCAAAAAGTATTTTGAAAGGTAAATAAGCTATGAAAATAAGCTATCAAAGCTTAACAAAATAAAACTTTTTGTTTTGGTTTTCTTTCTTTGGTTTTGACACTGAAATTGCAAATTAAGGCTTAAATCCTACTGACACTAATTTGAAATGCACTAACAACTGAATTAGGACTTAAATGAACAACTAGAAACAACTTTTCAAGTCAAGCTTATCTAATAAACACTAGAGTAAGCTGATAATCTCAAACTACTTATGATTGCATTAAAAACTGAGTTTAACTTGATTAAAACTACTTCTACACTAAGTTAAAGTTAAATCAGTTTGGCTTGTTAGCCAAATGATAACCAAACCAGTTTTAACTTTTGGTTAAAAATGGTTTCCAAACACCCTTTTATTTTGAGATTTTCAAATTTTAAACTATAATAAGCTGTTCTAAACTGAATTAATTAAAATCAGATCTATAACTGGACTATCATAAGAAACTAATTAAGCAATTACTAACAGAAATAAGCAATATATTAAGCACTTCAAAAAGATACACTGAAATAAGCACATATTTTTGGTTTTCTATTTTTTTTTAAATAATCATATAAATTCGTAAATATAGATTAAGAATTTATTTGTTTACCTCAGTATCTCAGTAAAACATAGATCATAAACTCAATAAGAGCTTAAAACCACTAGCTTATAGCCTTTATAAGCTATAAGTGTTAAGTGAGCTTATATATGCAAAACCTAATCTAAACCTACTCCTGACCTTCAGGACTAAACCAAAACTTAATTACCAAGCAACCATCCAATTCCAAGGGTAATTAAGCTTAATGAGTGTATAAGAGCTTATTCGAGCTTATTTGACAATTTTAACATATTTTATTTATAAAAATCTTAAAGGAAAGACAGAATTTGAAAGCAAACTTGATTATATTAATAAGAAGAGATTACAAAGCTGATTTAAAAGGAGATTACACTACAAAAAAAACTTGAATAAGCTAAAAATTACAAATAAGCTAAAATAAACTACAAACTACAACTAAAAGCTAAAAACTGAAAAAAAGATGTGTGTGTGTGTGTGTGAATGTGAGAGGCTTTATATAGCCTTCAGAGAAGCTTCTAGGTCCCGGAGTTTGTTAGATGTTCCCATAAATCCCTGCCCTTGAATCTTGCCAATCATTGGATCTCTATTCTTGGCCCTTGGATTGTTTTGATGAGCACACGGATTGCCAGCGTGGCAATCCGTGATGTGACCCTTTCTGCTTCTTTTGGGCATGTTTTAGTGTAAAATTTCCTTTATCCGTGTGCTTCTTCCATATCCACGTGGCATTCCTTGACCCTTTTTACCAATGAAGCCTTTGATGACGTTTCCTTGTGTCATATCCTTGCTTAGCCCTCGAATTACCAAGCCATGTTGCCAATTTGAATTACCCCTTTGATTTTAACATGAGGTTAAAGGTAGAAGACAATGAACAGTTAGAACTGTTTTTCCCGCGTTTTTACTTTGTATAAAAGGGTTGCGTTTGACTTTTCTTTGACCGGGGTTATAACTCGTTTGACTTTAGGCTTATAAAGGGTTTTGGGTAGGTAAGGGTTTTGGGCAGGTAAGGGATAACAGGTTTTGGATTTGGTTTATATAAGAGTTAACGGGTGTTAACTCTTTATATATTAAAGAGTTAACACCGTTAGGGCTTAAGGACTATTTTTGAAATTTGGAATATTTCAAGGGCTGTTTTGGGAATTTTGGGGTTTTGTCTTTTATATGGTTGACCAGTTTTGACTATTGATTGACTGGAGTTGACCATTTGATCTTTCTTGCTATCAAATCCTCGGCTCTTGAACACTCTATCCATTCCCGTGTTCGTGTTTGTCCAGTTTTGACCGTTTTCTTGCGATTTTTGCATTATCCGTACATACACAATCACAAAGACAAAACAAGCAATATTCAAGCATTTAAAGCACAATTTTGTCTTTTATGGGACATTTTTGATATAAAACAGATATGTGTTTTCACACATATCAAGTATATTATCCTCTGAAGTAACGTCCTTCAGGAAAACTTATATATGTACAACGGGCACATAAAAGTAAAGAACCACATGCCTCCACCGCTTATCTTATACAGGAAATAAGGTGACTGAAAAATATACGAATAAGTATTTTGTATCATATCAGTGTTTCTCATTTTACATGCTAATAATCTTTTGTGTGCTAAAAAAAGGTTTTGGACAGGTGAAGCCAGTTTTGAGCAAGGGAAATTTTTCTATGTTATTATACCAAAGCTTAGGCAACAAGTATGTTGCTCATCAGACGGAAAGGATGGTTCTAGCATATACTCTTTGTATAAGGCGTGCAACACTTGCCCGACCCCATATAAGCTATGTAAGTGTTTTTGTTCTTATAAACCTACAAAAGAGCCCATCAAACAAAATTTATAGTTTTAAATGATATGCCCAGTGATTCTGATACTTGATACCCAATATGGTTGCTTGACTATGAAAGTCCAACCGCACATTACATTTTGGAACAAACCTAGGACCTTGGTGTATTCGACACACGTTGTGGAAAGATAACTACATATTACAATTTAATATATCGAGGGATGTTTGGATGTTCATTTAAAAAATATATGGCCTACAGTAACATAAACAGATTCAACTACTTTGTTAGATGTTGTGACCATAAAGTTGCAATATGAATATTTTGGTTCGCTTCATTCTTTTCTAAATTATGTTCATACGATTAAAGTGTTTTCTTTAACAAATTCATTGTTGACCTAGTCTGGTCTTAAACTGAAGTTATCAGCAATTTTGATTGACAAGTTATTTTTTCTCCATTTTACAGCGTTAAAAAAATATCAGGCCCGGAGTCACAACACACAAAATTATCAGAAGCAAACTCAGAAAATGATTTCTACAGCTGTGCAAGGTGCACCTTCTTATTCATTCTCAAAGTATATTCAAAACACTGTTGATTGTGTACATATGCATACAAAATGGATAATAATCTTGATTTGGGGTATTGATTTTTGAAAGTGGTTATCTGTGATATTACGGGGTTTTGGGTGTTTGGGACTCCTGTGAAACCGCAACAGTAAAGGGGTGATTTGGGTCGTTTCTAAGGGGTGTTTGCATGGATCTCAATGGGTGTTTGGATGGCTTTCAAGCAGAATGTTCCTATAAATCTTTATAATTGTCAGCCTTTAAGTATTCAGATAAAAGATATGTTTCTTATACTAGAGAATTGGGCACTGGAAACACTGTATAATTGACCCCCATTGCTTTCCAAACCATATAGCTATAGTTATACAATAAATTATATAATCGCATGTTCACACAATCTTCCTTCTACTTCTTGCAGGCACCCCACCACACGATGTCATAGAGGGAATAGCAAAGAACACTGTGACAACCATGGTTGGCCACTACGCTGAATCAATATTGCCTCCACAAACAGCAAGAACGTCCAACTATTATCAGAGGCAAAAAAGAAGAAACGAGACTAGACATAGACTAACCTGACATGATGCATTGAATATGTAGTAACAAATGCATCTGTACAAACATTTGTAATGCACATGTAAACCAAAACACTTAATGCACTATGTAGTTGTATTTAGCGACGTTCATGCTTCTAACACAAAACAAGATCCACCACCTCGCAGCGAAGCGCGGGTTAAATTCTCGTTAACTTTGAACTTCAAGAAAATAACATGTGACTTCAAAGTCAATACATCTTTTAACCAAACACAATAAATTATCTTTCACCAAACATTACCAACCCTCTTACACATATAATTAACTATTATCCTAAACAACAACACACTTCTTCCCCGATTTCATTCGGCAAAAGTACGTGTAAATTTTCATTCAATGATCATTTTATCCTATTTGATGTTAGATTGTTTTCTTCCCCAATAG
>BQNB010143307.1:0-17009 GCA_026074375.1 Tanacetum coccineum | reverse complement strand
GTGTTGTTTGTAAGTTATTCTGGTCTTTTTGTTTTTGTTGTTTTCCCGACACCCAAATTTCAGAAAAACTCGAAGAATGAGTGTATAGTGAAAGATGTGGAGAATGGGAAAACATGAAATGTATCTTCTTCCCTACACAAAGGTATTTTAGTGCTTTGGGGGTGTCTGTTTTTGTTATAACTTATGTAACATATTGATTAATGATACACACACATGATTTCGTTCCATTATTTTCCAAAACTCATGTTAAAACTCATGTTTTTATTGTCTATGTATATGTCCTGAACTCTTGTAAGAGATGTGTGTGTGGTAAAGTAGGGATACACATATTCACCGTTTGATATTTCAGTACTAATTCAACCCGTGTGTTTTATCTTTTCTATCATTTGCTGATAATCATTTCTTGATGCTGACTAGTTTCTTATGTTGTAATTTTTTTTTCATAAAAATAAAGTTATTGGTACTTTGTTTAAAGTTTAAGCTTCTAAAGCATAATCCGTCATTGCATATATGTAGGGAATATTAACGAATAAATGAATTCTTAAGTTCAAATTTTGTTTTTCAGGGGAAGCTTTTTAAATGTTCTTCATAATAGTGGAAATAATCTCGATATTAAGCGACGTCTAAGGTAGGCCGCTGATGTGTAAGTTTTTCATTCTGTTTCTATTTGTCACCTAAAATTGGTTAAATCTTATATATATATATTGTGTGAGGTTCTTTTCAGAACCAAATAAATGTACAGAACTGCGAGAACCAATCTTAACCTTTAATCAAAATAATCTATGGCTGAAAATAAGATGGCATTATTGTAATTACATTCAAATTAAAATGAAATAATTTATTAGCCTAAAGGGGCAATTATGGAATTTTGAATCATAATCAATCACCGCAATATATGAGCCAGTTATAATTTATTTTAAAATCCCTACCATAACCACTCCCTATACATCTAGTCTCTCTCCTATTTTCCCAGATCTGATCGGCTTTTATTTTTCTTTCACAAAATCGTCGAATTTTTTTTATCAATTATCTATATTTGAAATACATGTATCTAGTATGATGATGTTACTATTTGTTGGTGCTTCATTTCGTTTTGGATCTCGCGTATTGACTCACCAGTTTGAGGTTGCAACACAAAGTTGCTTTTTGATTTTCGTATTTTAAAAGGTAAGTTGTTTTATGTTTCAGTTAATTAATATTTTTATTTTGTTGTTTGGATACACAAAAGCAAGTTATTATTTATTATGTCATAGTGTGTAAACTGTTAGTTTTTTTATCTTAGGCCATTGACATGTTTGTTTATTATGATTGTCATGTTTTGTTTGTGTAAGTACATATATGTACAAACTGGTTTTAAGTGTTTCACTTGTGTTTAAATTTTCTAGTTTGATTATGATAATCTAATTTTTGATTAGTATGTTTTTGTGTCTATTATCGAATGATTAGCTAATGTTTGTTTTGTTAAGTTTTTAGTGATACCGTACATAGAACAAATGAACACATGGGAATTTGAAAATGTTGAAATAAAACAATTGTTTACAAGGAGGTATACATGTGTTGGTGTGGGTAGAAGCAGGATTGTTTGTTTTGAAGATATCCGTAATTCTTACACAAATCAGGAAATAGCATTATTTTTGAAACTTATCATTAAAATATACCGATTGATTATGTATTTGTTTAAGTTCCACTTGATTGTTTATATGTTATAAAGATAGAATGCATCTTGTATTGTTAAATATTCAACTTAAATAAAAAAAAAAAAAAGGGGTGTATACATGGTTTAGAAAGATGTTGCACATGTACATTACTAATAAAAATGTTAATTTAGGTGTTGTTTTAGGTGCATTGTTGTAGAAGAAGTTGAATTCTCTTTATGCTTTACTGCTACCTTAGTTTATTCAGAATTTGTTATGTATTCCTTTCTTGTTGCATTGTTATAATAGGCCACTGGAAACAGTAGACAACAATGTGAGCGTATAATGGGTACAAGAACTGATAAACATGCTCTCATACTTGGGCTTCTAATCGGGGTTTGTGTTTTCGGTCAACGCTCGGCTACTTTGTTGAATACAAATGCATTGTTGGTTGTAAACGCTTCGAAAGGTTTCATAAGGATGATATCTGAAATTCTTTTTTGTGTTTTCTTTGAGGCACATATTGTCATTTTTTTGTTTTGAACTTTAAATTTCATTTCATAACTGTATAGTGTCATGAAGTCCGACACATTTGCATACATTCTTGGTGGTGTAATGGTCGCCTTTCAAGTTTTTTCTGCACATTGTTCTGATATGAACTAAATGTGCATGCTAGAGCACTTCACATTGTGGTTGCATATTTTTTTTTCATATAAGGTCAGGTCAAAATTTACTTATTCCAGGTAATTACATACAACATTCAGTGTTATAGCGAACTCTAGTGAATATTTATTGTAATCCATGTGGTTGCTTTTGCTTATTATATCAAAGTAATTCTCTCTCCAAATATGTTCAAAGTGGTTGGCTTGTAAAAGATTGACTCATTTCTTATAGTATTCTTCAATTTCAACATTGATTGTTTGTACTAGTTTAACATAGATAGTCGTTATAAATTGTGTATATTTAGGTTGAATTGTGTTATGATTGTGTATTCAAACTATTAATATTTATGATTAAATCATTTGTGTATTAATTTATTGTCGTTATAGGTACGAGTATGATGAACGATGTTACGAGTGCACATGTGTTTTGTACATACTATCTAGAGAGAAGATAGTTAAGATAAAGAAGTAAAGAGTAAAGACACAAGTGCACGCGGGTAGATAAAAGTGCACGTAAACTAACTTTCATATAGATGAACTCAAATGCATATATACATACAAAGAAATCGAGAGTCTCTAATGAGAGAAAATACATGTGCATATGCGGAAAAAAACCAAATCTGGTTGTGTTAAAGTTTAGTAGACACGGCTATACATCAACAACGAAACTTTCATTTATTCTATACTTCTAGAATTTTGTATTTGAATTGTATATCACATGATTTTAGATTTTATGTATAATGTTTTTTTATTGTATACAGTACATGTAAAATATTTAGGTTTGTTATTCCATGCACTTGTGTAAATATATATGATCAAAACATATTAGTGGTTTAAGCAATTAAACACTAAAAAAATATGTAAATTTATATTATATGAAAGAAAAACACATGTGCATATTACCTTTTGAAATCATGCATAGTTGAAAAAGAAATTATAATTTACAAAAAAATAAAAATTTAAATTCCCTAAATCATAGAACTAAAAATACGTTTTTTGTTAACAAAATTCAAAAAGGCAAAACAGAATATATAAATGTTACTATTTTAATAACCCTTATAAATTAATAATAAAAATTAATATCTTTAAAAAATTTGATTGGTTGATGTTGGTTTATCCAGTTCTGCGTACATTTATTTGTTTTCTAAAAGAACCTCACCCATATAATATAAATATATTTTATATATATATATAGATATATATATATATATATATATATATAATAATTATATATATATATATATTATAATATAATATATTATATATATATATATATATATATATATATATATATATATATCAGGGAATCTTTTATAAAAGTTATTCTTAGCAAAACGATCGCGTGCAACGTTCAAAAAAGAGTAGTACGATACATCTTATGAAGGTCTGCGGAAAATGAAATGCAAGGATTAGTAGCTTTGTTTTTTAAAGATGGTACCAAGTATACATTGAATATTGAATTTATTCTAAGCATGTTTATATGCAGCTACAGGTTTGCTTTCATCTGAGTGATCACATATTGCTTTTGTTCCTGTTTGTCATATCACCTGCGATATAAAACTTGGGGACAAATTCCTGAGTATTCAACGGAGCCTTGTGTGCGTTTTCTTTGTTTAACTAAACCTAACGAACAAGGTAGCCGCTTGGAGGTTTTTGATGGCTATGGTGAGGAACTATTGTACGCCCTTGGCTGCAAATTTGGTTTATATAAGAAATCTTATAACTCATTATACTACTTCAATTATTGTATCCTAGGACACTAGGATTGGTGACCGATCTATAAGTGATGTTGTTGCTAGATTAAGGACACCTGACTGCTGCGATGAGTGGATATACTATCACTCCCATATTCTTATAGAAAAAAGAGAATATTTTGCTCATCGGTTTTTTGAAACCTGGCACACATGTTAAATGTCAGATTCTTGCAATTGTGTTGAGGTCTACTGTCAAGAGCATGATTTTCACCACCACATCACGGTATTACGACTCTTTTACAATATGAAGTCCTGCGTATCTCACATGCATCATGGTGTAAAAAAATGCACTCGGTATTCTCCAAATCGCAGTCGAGCTTGGTTGCCCCGAAATCATTGCTACCTGTGTAGACTATCTCGAAGCATCTCCATGGGAGGACACTAAGGAGGAATGAATTTTAAAAATTATTCTTGGGTTACGCTCTTTAGCAAAACCAATCCTTGCACGCCTCAAAATCCGAAAACAATAGTTAAGATTTTTCTCTCATCTACTTTTTTTGCTACATTACTGCTACTACCTACGCTGGTTGATTTAAAAACCTCGGCCCAAGAACAAATTGTTGGGATTTAACATCTAGGTAATCAAATAACTACGAGTACGCAGTGGATTGGATCTAGTAATAGCATATGGTTAACACATAATACAAGAAGTAAATAGAAAGCGCTTACCTCTTAGCCAACTGATCAAGAAAACGAATAAAGCGACTAAAACAATCGCCTCTACGGTTGCTCACACAATCACGTCAACCGAACACGTTAAGTTGTCTAGACTTAACTTCATGAACAAAGCAACAATTGTACCTTCTTGGATCAAAACCCTAATCAAACAAACACTTGTGATCTTGAACCAAACAAACGAACCAAATTAGGGTTTGCGAAAAACCCTAATTACCACCGAATTTCCTAGCATCGAAAATAAGCAATCCAAAACCCTTGTAGGGATTTTTGACTTCGAACCAGGAAGAAACACCACGAGTCGAGCCAGGAGATGAATCAAAACCGAAAACCTTTAAAGGTATTTGATTTATTTGGTGTGGACTAGTGAACCGAAACCCTTGACAACCTTAGAGAAGGGCCAGGATATTTTGGTGGAGGGAGAGCAAGAAAAACGGAAACTAGTCTTAGGGTTTTGAGCTATGGATCGAATGAATTATGAGTTAGGGGTATGGGGTATTTATAGCCCCATAACCCTAATTGTAATAGACTTAGGAAACAAGTCCTAATCTAATTATAATTCATTTCCTAGTTTCCCAATTAGACAAAACACCCCCTCTTTTCTTCTCATGGGTAACCGGCCACTAGGGTGTACCCTTGGGGTTCGGATTTTGTCTAAATTGGTCCCTCGGTTTATATATCGTGAAGTATAAAACGTATTCTCCGTGTATTAACGTGTGTGCCCCCAATAGGCTCACATATTCGTAATGTAAACGTGCTAGCCGACTACCATAACTCAACAAATGTTAGTTGTGGCTTTGTTTAAAGTCTTAGCCTCCGCTTTAAAATAACGTTACACCGAATCATGAATTAATATAAACCACAAATGTAAAATCATGCGCTCCGCAGCGGATCCGCTAATCGTCCCGCAGCGAAGCGCGGGTTTACCAACTTGTTATTGATACAATATACAAAAAATTAGATAGACAGAAACTCTGATCATAACTTTAATGGACTTAAACTCACACACGAGTCGGAGCGTCTTTGGAGCGACTTTGAGTGTGCCTAGCTCCCGTTTGTTTATAAACTACCTTTTTTAATTTTAACAATTTGACCCGTTACATATAACTTCCAAATCAACCCATTTATAAGATATATCAAACTATACCAAGCAGATCATGGTCTTATCACTTCATCTAAGTGTCAGCAACGAATTGATGGTTGACGTATATAATATAAAAGATATGCAATAATCCATATTAGTCCTTGTGTATCTACATACATAATGGAATTAGCCAAAAGTTCAATATAGACCCAATATTTGTCATAGACCCAATGAAACCAATTCCCCCTTTAAGGGGGGGGGGGGCCACTCTTTTTTTCATCAAAATAAAAAAACTCACTTTCACTCTTTTTTAAAAATTAAATATCTCACACACTGTTTAATCGTTACGCAAAACAAAACATATCATCGCGACGAGAATTAAATTATCTTTCTAAAGAGGGGCGTCACTATGTACTTTCGACGAATTTTTTTTTATGATTTTATGAAGTCATATACGATTTTATGAATCATATATGAATTTATTGAATTCATTATGATTATTATGACAATCATATTGATTCGTTATACGATTCATATATGATTCGTCACACCGAATCTTTATGATTTTTTCGCAATTCGTGACTTGAAAACCAAAAATTGAAAAAAGATTGTTAGAATCACAAATCATATATGATTTCATGGAAATCATATATGATTTCATGTAATCATATATGTGATTCGTTATACGATATCATATATGATTAGTTATACGCAATATATATTGTTTATTCGCAATTCGTGGACTGAAAAAAAATCGAAAAAAAAGTTCCTCGAAAGTAATATCGTGTTCACCCGTCTACTGAAAGATTAAAAAAATATCGTCCGCGATGGTGTATTTTTTGTAATGTGACCGATTGACGTTTGTAAGATATTTTGTTAATTTTTAAAAAAGACGGTGGGGGAAAGTGAGGTTATTTTTTCTTTGATGAGAAAATGAGTGGCTAGGATTGGTTCATTAGATCTATGACAAATAAGGGGTCTATGTTGATCTTAACTCAATGGAATTATTGCCGAACTTATGTGGTATGTTAATCATATGCATGCATTTGTGACCCATATATATGACTTAATTGATGAATATAATTTATGTTTTTGAACCATTTATCTATAATTATATCAAATCTTGTGCTGTTGATCTTGAAGTAACATGCCCCGGATCCTTATTCCGCTGCGACCCATTTTGGGGGTGTTACAAAGATGGTTTCGTGGGGTTCCAACTTTGAACAAGTAGTATATTTGTCTTATTGGTACTCGGTAACTTGACATGTGCATCGGTAGGCAAATTACTATGCTCAGTTACACAGGACAAAAGGTAATTCATTTAATAGGTCATGTTTGTGTCTACCCGACCACGATACACCCTTGCTCGAGAGTAGGGTTTCGCGAGGCACATGATCATCACTTTTTGTGATTGATTAACTTGGTTTTATATGTACAATAAGCTATAAAGTATTAAAAAATGGCTTAGCCTATATGTAAAATAAGCTGATAAACCAATCCAAACACTATGAATAAGTTAACTTGTTATTGTGATTTGTAAATAAACATAAGCCATGTAAATAAGCTTTCTAAAACCTAATTATATTGTGTTTCAGATTGGTGTAAGGATGACACATGTCCATAGGTCTTGGGAAGATTTAAGTAAGGAAATTAAGAAAGGGAGAGCAAAGACTAAACGCTTAGAATTGTTCTTTTTACATATATTACATGAATACTTTCCTTTTTTCAATTTTTATGTTTAAGATATTTTTCGTTATTCATCATTTATGTACGTCCGATTAAAATTCTTCAAGTAATATTATGAACCTAGCCCGCCCATTGGGCGGGTTATGAAAATGGTGTACTATAACAACCCGCAATTTTTATCAATGTAAATATCCATCTATTAAATTAGATGCACTGTAATATCCATTTATTAAATTAGATGCACTTTATATACCATATTGTTACAGAGAATTTTTTTGCTTTATCTCATTATGCAACGTAACTTGCATCTCTAAAGTAAACGAGCTCACGCAACCTCCACCAATGCCATATATATCTATGTTTATATCATGTAAACATCCTACTATGTCAAGTCTATATCTTAATATCATTTTTACCAAGTACATTATCTATTTAACGTACTTTTCAGAACGTTATTTCAAAACAAGCATTAAACGTTAACGTTTACATTAAAACCCTAATTATATGTAATGTATACATATAAAATGAATGTGCAAGCCTTTAAAGAATGTGTACAAGTATCAATACACAACATTTGAATATCTTTTCCCTTCTGAATTAAGTTATAACTTTCTAAAGCACAATGTACAAGCTAATTATGCCTAAAACCTAATTAGGTCATTTAAGCTCCTAAATCATGTTTAAACTTTACCACCACTTTAGCACAAGGTACAAGCACTTAATGCATGACTTCTAAACCCTAAATCTAAACCCTAATTCATTCTAAAACTTTAATCTAAAACCCTAAACAAAACCCTAAAACCCTAAAACCCTAATTTCACTTTAAACCTAAAGCTAAACCCTAAACCTAAAACTAAACCCTAATCCTTAATCCTAACCCTAATCTTAATACTAAACCTTAATCCTAAACCCTAATCTATCCTTAATCCTAACCCTAATCCACTTTTTAAAACCCTAAACCCTAACCCAAAATAAAACAAACCTAACACCCTTTTTCTTTCTTTTTAACTATTTTTAAACCAAACTAGCTAGCACCTCACCTTGTCACCTCCTTGCTAGCTTGCTTAGCACCTCAAGCAACCAACCAAGCACCTTACAAGCATCTCCATTACCTCTTTGTCTCCATTTCTAGCCGAACCTTCATAAACTCCTCCAACACCCTTCCACCTTGCATAGCTATTTTTCTAGCTCACCATACTCACCATCTAGCCTTCATTAGTCACTATCTACAGCTCTTAACCCTTAGCCATCAAGAAAACTTGAGCACAAAGGGTTTTCACCCCTATATATAGCCGAATCCAAGCAACCATTCAATCACACCTCAAATTTCATCATATACAACAATGGAGTCTTAACTCAGACCAAGAAGGATCAAGTGAAGTCCCTAAGCTCAGAATAGAAGCCAAGAATCAAGAAAAATGAGCCCTTAAAGTCGTTACTAGATGTACGAACCCAAAAACTCCATTTCGACCCATTTTAGCTCAAGTAAGCTCAAAATCTTGTTCAATAAGCTTATAATCTCTATTAGAATATTCATAATACTCTTAAGATCATATATGAACTCTTGTTAAAGCCTTGAATCCTCAAACCCATGTGTTTTTTATTAAAACCATAAAAATGACCCGTTTTGATTTTCTAGCTAACAAATCCTTTTTCTAAAATTTTGTTATGTTAGAACATCTTATTTTAGCTTATTCTAATAAGCTATAACCCGCAAATATCATTTAGAACCCTAAAATAAGCTTGCATGGCTTTTTGGATTTGTTTTATTTTATTAAAACCCGACACATTTATCGTTATTAATCATCGATCGACGCATTTATAAAATCAATTACGTTATATATTTAACGTAATTTATCATCGACTAACTTTTGAAGAAACTTCAAATTTTATCGTATCACGTTACTAGGGAGCTTTATGTGAGGAGTTTAATTTGGGTATATGTTTTGACGAGTTTGCTGGATTTACGATTTAATGTGTCCTGGCTCCTCAAACGTTTACTACATGACCTCTGAATTATGATGGCCTGAACAGTGATACAATATTTCTATAAATTAAATAAATCAAAGTAATACGTTAAGCTTTATAAACTTTTGAAACATAAACAATCAAACTAATACTTGACATATTACCCCAGGTTGTGTGACGAAGCCATTACTTTCACTTGATATACTTTTGCCATCAATCAGATTTCCCCTGTTAAGGTGAGTTCATAGCCTCACATTTTAAATCTTCTAATGTTTTCATAAACCTGCGAGGGGGATACATGCTATAAACTATGAATACGAGTATTTTTCCAACTGTATGCTATCTTGATATATTATTGCCTAAGTCCTTACTTTTGCCATTAAGACCCCACTATCATGAACCGTTAATTACTTTTCGGAGTAAGCGCGAATGCTGTGAATAGATCTATTTGAGACTGAGCTTCCCCGTTGGTGTACCTATACTTTCTGGTAATCAAACGCACTTCATTTGAATCACTATGCGGGTGTTTGGCAAAGGCACCCGTTAGG
Organism: Tanacetum coccineum; assembly: GCA_026074375.1. Classification (NCBI taxonomy): domain Eukaryota; kingdom Viridiplantae; phylum Streptophyta; class Magnoliopsida; order Asterales; family Asteraceae; genus Tanacetum; species Tanacetum coccineum. Next base: position 6,998 of record BQNB010143307.1, on the reverse strand, counting down.
GTAACTTATTGTGATTATTGATTATCTCAAGGTCTCGGTGCATGAGCTTAGGGCAATAATACTGCTTTCTATAATAACTGTACTCATTGCAATTATTACACTTATGGGTGTATAACAACGTAACCCACTATTGAACTTGTATTCAAACTGTTTAACATAAACCTATGAATTTCACTCAACCTTTGTGTTGACTTTTTAGTATGTTTATCTCAGGTAACTGAGCATCTTATGGCACGGAGTGGCACGGACTTGAAGATGGCTAAACTGTTATCATTCAAACTTTATGTTTTCATTGTACGATTTGGGATCCTTTGTTGTAAAACTCTGATGAAATAATGAATGATAACTTATCTTTTAAAAATGTCTCTTTTGAGTCATTTTCTATGATTATGACTGTTGTACTATGAAATAATACCCCAGATTAGCTTCCGCTGCTATATGTCAAAAATGGGGGTGTTATAGATTGGTATCAAGAGCCACGGTTATAGAGAACAAGGTTGAAACCTTAACTATAACTACTTTTCTTTTTCCATCGAAGAAAGTCCTCCCTGCCACTACATCTTCCGGAGTAGTATGTAAAGTCCATAACTATTATACTATTATATAAATGACTTATGTTATTTACCACTGGGTTGTTAACAGAGCGATGTCTTCTCCCAGCCACCCTACTTCCAATATTGAGGATGCTTTTTCCTCTAACTTTTCAAACTATATCCCGGCTTCCCCAGACTATGTCTCAGCTTCACCAAGAAAAACTTATTCTAGCTCTTCAACCGGAGATTCCTATGTGGAAGTGGGAGAGAATAACAATGGATTTCATCACAAAACTACTCAAAACCTCAAACAAACATGACATAATCTGGGTCATTGTCGATCGCCTCACCAAATCCGCACATTTCATCCTACCAAAGAAACAGATGTTCGAACTTTACAAGGTTATACATAAAAAAATAGTCTCTCCGGCATTGGAGTTGCATTAAATCTATCATCTACAGATCATGATGTCATTTTCAAGTCCAGATTCTGGCAATCATTACAAAGTGCTTTGGGTACTCAATTAGACATGAGTACGACATATCATCTTGAAACTGATGGGCAAAGTGAAAGAACCATCCAAACACTCGAAGACATGCTTCGAGCCTGTGTTATAGATTTTGGAAAAGGATGGGAAAAACACTTACCATTATGTTAGAATTTCTTACAATAAAGTTAACTATGCAGTATTAAGGCAACACCATTTGAGGCACTTTATGGTCGAAAGTGCAGATCACCTATTTGCTGGGCCGAAGTTGGAGATGTTCAAGTTAAGGGACCAGAAATAATCCATGAAACCACCAAGAAAATAGTACAAATTTGACAATGCTTGCCAGCTACAAGAGACAGACAGAGAAGTTATGCAATATAAGACGAAAGCCTTTAGAATTTCAAGTTGGAGATCGTGTTATGTTAAAAGTGTCACCTCATAAAGGTGTCATCCGATTCGGAAAACAAGGGGAAAGCTTAACCTCAGTACTTTAGACCTTTTCAATTATCTTGAACGGTTTGGCCCAGTGGATATTAACTTGAGCTTCCTGATGTAGCTCAAGTAATATCTACAGTACTTTCCACATTTCTATTATAAATAATGCTTATTCTGCGAACCCTTGTCATTCAATAAAAGAGCTTCGAATCGATGACAAACTCAACTTTTGTGAAGAACCAGTGGAGATCATGGATCGAGGAAGTCAAGCAACTAAAACAAAGTCGTATTCTATATACAAAGTTAGATGGACTCTAATGAGACAAGAATTAACTTATGAACGCGAAGAATCAAATTGTGCCAATTCCACATCTGTTTCAAACATTACTCCGGCATCAACTAAAATCTCTGCCCCCCCGACGAGATTTTTTAAGGAGTGAGACTATAAAAAACCTGTAAAATTTTCATCAATGTAATTATCCATCTATTAAATTAGATGCACTGTAATATCCATCTATTATATATATACCACCTTTTTACAGGGAAATTTTTGCTTTATCTCATTATGCAACGTAACTTGCATCTCTAAAGTAAACGAGCTCATGCAACCTCCACCAATGCCATCTATATCTATGTTTATATCATGTAAACATCCTAATATGTCAAGTCTATATCTTAATATTATTTTACCAAGTACATTCTCCATTTAACGTACCATTTACAACGTTATATCAAAACAAGCTTTAAACGTTAAACGTTTATATCAAAACCCTAATTATATGTAATGTATACATATAAAATTAATGTGCAAGTATTCAAATCATGTGTACAAGTGTACAGTGTACAACATTTGAATATCTTTTCCCTCTTAAATCAAGTTACAACTTTCTAAAGCACAATGTAGAAGCTAATCATGCCTAAAAACCTAATTAGGTTATTTAAGCTCTTAAATCATATTTAAACTTTACCACCACTTTAGCACAAGGTACAAGCACTTAATTCATGACTTCTAAACCTTAAACTTAAACCCTAATTAATCCTAAAACCCTAATCTAAAACCATAAACCCTAAACAAAACCCTCACTTTAAACCTAAAACTAAACCCTAAACCTTAAAAACTAAAAACCTTAATCCTAAACCCTAAACCTTAATCCTAACACTAATCCTAAACCTTAAACTATCACGTTACTAGGGAGCTTCATGTAAGGAGTTTCATTTAGGTATACGTTTTGACTAGTTTGTTGGATTTATGATTTAAAATGTCCTGGCTCCTCAAACGTTTACTACATGACCTCTGAATTATGATGGCCCGAACAGTGATACAATATTTCCATAAATTAAATAAATTAAAGTAATACGTTAAACTTTATAAAATTTTGAAACATAAACAATCAAACTAAGACTTGACATATTACCCAGGTTGTGTGACAAAGCCGTTACTTTCACTTGATGTACTTTTGCCATCAATCAGATTTCCCCTGTTAGGTGAGTTCTATAGCTCGCATTTTAATTCTTCTATTTGTTTTCTTAAACCCGCAAGGGGGATACATGCTATAAACCATGAATACAAGTATTTTTCCAACTGTATGCTATCCTGATATATTATTGCCTAAGTCCTTACTTTTGCCATTAAGACCCCACTATCATGAACCATTAATTACTTTTCGGAGTAAGCGCGAATGCTGTGAATAGATCTATTTGGGACTGAGCTTCCCCGTTGGTGTACCTATACTTTCTGGTAAACAAACGCACTTCATTTCAATCACTATGCGGGTGTTTGGAAAAGGCACCCGTTGGGGTAACTTATTGTGATTATTGATTATCTCAAGGTCTCGGTGCATGAGCTTAGGGCAATAATACTATTTTCTATAATAATTGTACTCATTGCAATTATTACACTTATGGGTGTATAACAACGTAACCCACTATTAAACTTGTATTCAAACTGTTTAACATAAACCTATGAATTTCACTCAAAACCTTTGTGTTGACTTTTTAGTTTGTTTTTCTCAGGCAATAAGCATCTTTTGCACGGGTGGAAGTATTGAAGATGGCTAACTGTTTATCATTCAAAACTTTATGTTTTCATGTAGATTTTGGGTAACGTTGTTTGTAAAATCTGATGGAATTAATGGAATGATAACTTATCTTTTAAAAACGTCTATTTTGAGGCCATTTTCTTTGGATTAGATTGGTGTTACTATGAAATAATTACCCCAGATTAGCTTCCGCTGCTATATGTCAAAAATGGGGGTGTTATAGATTGGTATCAAGAGCCACGGTTATAGAGAACAAGGTTGAAACCTTAACTATAACTACTTTTCTTTTTCCATCCAAGAAAGTCCTCCGTGCCACTACATCTTCTGGAATAGTATGTAAAGTACATAACTATTATACTATTATATAAATAACTTATGTTATTTACCACTGGGTTGTTAACAGAGCGATGTCTTCTCCCAGCCACCCTACTTCCAATATTGAGGATGCTTTTTCCTCTAACTTTCCGGACTATATCCCGGCTTCCCCGGACTATGTCCCAGCTTCACCAGGAAAAACTTATTCTAGCTCTTCAAATAACTCATTTGGTTTAGTTCCAATAGCTTCACCAACTCTTTCACTTTTTCATGATGACCCCTATATGAAGGTCATGCATGCATACTATGCTAAAGAATCACCTATTCCACCACCAACTATTGTGCCTCCATCTTCAATGCTATCTCTAATGTTTAATCCTCAAGAATTCTTTCTTCCTGAGGAATTATTGCCACTTAAGAAACGAGGTCGTGACCGATCATCCTCCTCTACTTCTGCCCTACCTCAAGCATTTGAGATAGGGGAAAGCTCTCATAAAAAAAAAAAAAATAAATATTAAAAAAAAAAAAAAAAAAAAAAAAAAAAAAATAAAAAAAAAAAAAAAAAAAAAAAAAATGACAAGTCTGGAACGTCACAAGGAGCAAATTGAGGAAATTTTGAATCACCTAGATAAACTCTCTCTCGACCGCATTGAGCACATAGAAGACAAAATAGAAGGTCTCAGAAATGGTTGGGCGATCATACAACAAGATTTTGGCAATCTGGAAACTGAACTCCGAGAGTCTCGTACTCAAATTGCTAAACCTCAAAGAAAGCAAATGGGAAATAACAGCAAGATTACTCTGGCTCGCTTCAGGATTGCTAATCTAGAACAAATCATCAAAGATATCCAGGCTCGTCACCAAGCAGATAAAGAAAGTCTTCTAAATGCAATCTATGAACTCAAGAACAACCAGGAAGGACCATCGGACTACTAGATTAGATACTAGTTATAGCTTTTGATAGAACCTAGCCACGGGATGTGTGGTATAAATAACAAAACTTGTCAAATTTTGACTATGTACAGTACAAAGGTAAGTCGTTCATGATATAATATAATGATGATCCCGTTTCATATTCATCATGTGTCCTATATTTCATCTTCGTCTTCATCATTATGAATCTTACCATAAACCCTAGAAAATAAACTAATAAGTTAGATACTTGTTAAAATTCATATCAAATAAGTATCTATGATATCACAATTGTGACAATGTTTATTTTTTAACCTTACACATTTTAAGGAAAGAATTGTGATATCATTCTTATTACGTGTTGTCTTATGTTAATAGAATGCCTCCCAAAAGGACATCAACATCTGAAGCACCAGCCATGACTCAGGCTGTCATCAAGAAACTGTCATCTGAAGCACCAGCCATAACTCAGCTCTGGAAGCACAAGCTACAACAATGGCAAATGCTGACAATACCAATAGGAACACCGGAGAAAGAGAAACTCTTTTAACAAGAAAGTGTAGCTACAAAGAGTTCATGAGCTGCTAACCTATCAACTTCAAAGGTATGGAAGGAGCTGTTGGTCTTATCCACTGGTTTGAGCGAACTGAATCAGTGTTTTCCCATAGCAACTGTACCGAAGACTGCAAGGTAAAGTTTGCTACTAGTACTTTAACTAAAGAATCTCTATCCTGGTGGAATGCTTTTGCCTAACCTATTGGGATAGAAGAAGCTTACAAGATTACCTAGGTTTCCCCGAACTGAGGTCCAGAAGATGGAAGATGAATTTTACCATTTGATTGTGAAGGGGAATGATCTTATGACATAAGTGAGAAGATTCCAGGAATTGGCAACCTTATGTCCTACTATGGTGCCAGCATCTGAGAAAATGATGGAAGTTTTCATCGGGGGATTGCCTCGAAGTATTGAAGGGAATGTTACCGCCTCTAAACCTCAAATTCTATAGGAAGCCATTAACATAGCCCAGAGGCTAATGGATGAGGTAACAAAACACACTCCAATGTAAGTATCAAGTGATCACAAACGAAAGTTTGACGACAAAAGAACTTTCAACAACAACAACAATTACCATAACACCAACACCAACAACTGCTACAATAATCACCAACCATAACAGAACAGAAGATAGGAAACCTTCAGGTCTTATGCTGTCACTCCAACTGAAAACAATAGGTATATTAGAAACCGTCCCTTATGTAAGAAATGCACTATGTATCATACAGGACCTTGCACTGTTAAGTGTGATACTTGTAACAAGGTGGGCCATCTGACCAAGAACTGCAAAAATAAAGGGCCAACCACTGGAAGTAATCTGCTACCAGTGACAGTTACTTGTCATGCCTGTGGAGAGAAAGGGCATTAAGCCAATCAGGGCCGAAAGACCACCAACAACAATGCCTAGGGAAGAGCCTACATGTTGAGGGATAGGAATGCTCACCAAGACCCGAACGTAGTCACGGGTATGTTCCTTCTAAACCAATATCTAGCTAGAGTATTATTTGATTTTGGAGCCTATAAAAGCTTCGTATCCATATCTCTTGCCTCTATGCTAAATATTCCACCCATTACATTAGATACCTTTTACAATATCGAAATGGCTGACGGAAACTTAGTAAGTAAAAACACCGTTATTCAGGGTGCAACTCTGACTCTGTTAAACCAACCTTTCGAAATTGATCTTATGCCAATCAAACTCGGTAGTTTCAACGTCGTCATTGGTATGGATTGGCTATCCAAGTATCATGATAGAATTATTTGTGACGAGAAGGTCATCCACATCCCAATCAACGGTGAAACTTTGATCATCCGAGGTGACCAAAGTGAAATCCGACTAAGTCTCATATCCTGTATAAAAACTGAAAGATATATATCCTAAGGTTGTCAAGTTTTCATAATCCAAGTAATGGAAAAGAAGTCAGACGAGAAAAGACTAGAAGGTATCCCAGAAGTTTTTCTTGAAAATCTACCTAGCCTTCCTCCCAATAGCCAAGTAGAATTCCAAATCTATCTAATTCTAGGAGCGACACATGTAGCCTGAGCACCCTATAGATTAGCTCCTTCAGAAATGCAGGAACTATCTAACCAACTTCAAGAGTTAGCAGACCGAGGTTTTATCCGACTAAGAACTTCGCCTTGGGGAGCTCCTGTCTTATTTGTCAAAAAGAAAGACGAATCTTTCAGGATGTGTATCGATTACCGAGAGTTGAATAAAC
>BQNB010143306.1:0-17009 GCA_026074375.1 Tanacetum coccineum | reverse complement strand
GAAAGATGAAGAGTGTGAGTCGGTAGATAGTACTAAGTATCGAGGCATGATAGGTAGTTTATTATACCTAACGACAAGTAAGCCCGATATCATGTTTAGTGTCTGCCTTTGTGCTCGCTTCTAAAAGGCTCCTAAAACCTCTCACCTTGAAGTGGTTAAGCGTATATTCCGATACATTAAAGACACTACGCACTTAGGATTATGGTATCTTAAGGGTACCGGCATAGAAACCGTAGTATATGTCGACTTTGATCATGCGGGAGATTATATGGACCGAAAGAGCACTAGCGGTATTTGTACGTTCTTAGGATGTTGTTTGACATCTTGGTTCTCGAAGAAACAAACCGCTCTTGCTATATCCACTACCGAAGCCGAATACGTAAGCGCTGGAATGGCATGTCAACAAGCACTATGGATGAAACAAGCTCTCATCGACTACGACATACGACTTGATGACGTTCCCATCATGTGCTACAACAAAGGCGCGATTGACCTTAGCAAAAACCTGGTGCAACATTCTCGTACCAAACACATCAAAATACGCCTCCACTTTCTTCGTGATAATGTCCAAAATGACATATCTCAATCAAAAAAGTGTCGTTCGTCGACAACATCGCCGATGTTCTTACAAAACCCCTTAAACGTGAATCGTTTAACTATCTACGTCTTGGTTTAGGAATAATGGAACACATTCCATAAATCATCTTAGTCTGCTTCTCTTTCTTCTGTCTCAATTCTAGTCTGTGTTCCATTCCGTGTTGTGACAACTTAAATACTTCATCCGAAGTACTTTAAGCATATTTAATTCGCGAAATGCAAATTAAAATGTCACTCCTCTTTGTAAATTTTTTGTTAAAAACCAAGTTAAAAAACCCTTGACTGAGGGCGGCCCCCATATAGGCGACCCCCCAATATATTTGGGACCGCCTGTAAATATGGGCCCGCCACCAGCAAGTCATAAAATGGGACACTTAAACAAAATATTTTCAAAACAGAAAAACAAACACCCCCTTACCTGCTGCCATTGACGAACACGACTCAAAACCCACCAAAACTCAAAATCAACCATCTAAACATCAATTGAAGATCAAATCAACACTAATAATCAATCCAAATATCACAAAGATCATCAATTGTAAGTCATTTCATCCATTTCTTTCAACTAGGGTTCATGATGAACACCAAAAATTGAAATTTGGGATTTTCGATTTTTCTTTCAATTTTTCTTTTAATTTTTCTTTCAATTTTGTACAATTAAGAGTACTAGGATACAATGTATAACTAATATGCTTCCCGTAGATATAGGATTTGCATACATTAGTGAATTTGTTGAAAAATTGATTTCGAACCAAAACCCTAATTTTATTTTCAAATCACTCACGTTAGGAACATAATAAAATTGTTGTTATGCATTGTTAATCCAACCCAAAAACATTTTCAAACACATGCATAATGATCTCATGAACAAATTTCAAGATACATAATTCATATGTATTTTTCGACTTGTTTGGATGAGAAAAATCAAATTAAGGAGCGTTTGGGTTAACTCTTAGGATTTTATTTCTAGGTCGAGTTAATCGTTACTCCACATTTGTTACATTTAGGCACACACTAGAAACATTGCTCATGACATATTACATGTGAAACGGTAATAAAATGTGATTTCACTTTTGTTTTAGGAAATCATGCCTCGTAAGTCATCCGAAGATCATAAAAATACAAGAGCCTACATACCAATGATATCACATGAATACCGTACACCTATAAAAGAAAAACTAAGAGACCTAGAAAGCCGTTACATTCATGAGGGTCGGGTGGTTTTTGACAACTTTGCGGATCTAAACTATGTTCGGTCTTTGTTTCATTTTGTCGAGTTCGAGTGTCTCCTTGAAATAAGTGAACAAATTTGTCCTCGCTTCATTCTCGAGTTTTATAGTCAATATCGAGTCAGTTATTCCGACGAAGGTCAAATGTTTATCGAGTTTGTTATTCAAAATCAATTCTTTTCTTACTCTCTTGAAGAATTTGCTCTAATTCTTGATGTACCTTGTGAAGGTGCGTGTGTCTTTACCGATAGATGGAGACTTGATGAGTTGGCATATGGTATCCCTTCGGATGGTCCATATCAAACCAACCTTCCTTCCATTGAGGACATCATTTCGTCTATTCGAATTGATCGAGATGGTCAAGTCCGTCGCATCCGTCATGAGGAAGAGATTGATGTTCTTGAATATCAAGTTCTAACTCGTGAAATTGAGCCAACCCTGAAGCCTTTAGAAGAAATTATCCGGGAAAATGTCTTTTGTCTGGGGGGTAATCGGGATCATGTTCCTGCATGTCTTTGTTATATGCTTTATTGTGTCGTACACTCGTAATAGGTTGATTTACATTAAAACCTCTACTCGATACAATCTAGCATTCTTCGTTCTCAAAAGAATGGAAAAGACTCGAAGCAAACCTAAGGAACTATTACCTTACAGAATGCTTTTGATTAGATTGTTCAAATATGTTGTGTCCATCTTTCCCGAGCTAGCAATTGATCACTACATCTCACATGATCGAGTCATGCATCCCCCGCTCCTCATTATGAGCGAAAGACGCGATCGGATTGTGGCAAGAAAAGACCTCATAAGTCAAATGCTAGCTCATCCCCCACCACTCTAAATCATCCATCCTCATCTCATCTGTTGGATGATTCCATTAATGATGATGATGAATCATTCCAACTCCTCATCTCTGTCCCAAAACATCTCATCATCGTCCAATGTTATCTCTAGAGTCCATTAAAACCCTCCTTATGAAAGTCATTACTTGAATACCTATCTCTCTGAAACTATTTATCTTCAAACTCAACAACGAGATGCTCACCAGGAAGGGTTAAGGTCAATTGAACAAGCTCTCAAGAACATGATGGGTGGAAAACGGAAGTGAACATGTTGTCATAACTACTAAAGGATTATTATTATTATTATTATCTTTCTAGTTTAATACATTATATCTTTCTATTATTAGAACTAAAAATGGCAAATGACAATTGCATTTGACTTGGATGATTTTTCCTACTTTATCAACGCTCTATGATTAGCAAAATGATTATGAATGTGACATGCAAACAATGCCACTACTTGCTAAATGATTTGCATGCTAGTTTAGGACTACATATTATTGCTTGAATTAGTTGATTCTTGAATTTGGTAGATGTCGAAATCACTAGACTTAAGAAAAAGGAAAAACTGGAAATTTTCATTCTTCTATAAAACAGCCCCCTTAAATACTTGGCGGCCCCCTAATATATTTGGGACCGCCTGGTAATATGGGACCGCCACCAGGGGAACAAAATTTTTGACTTTACCTCTTTTTCTGTATCTTTAACCCTCTTATCTACATCCTCAAGCTGTCATTTCTCTGTTTAGCCAAACCATCTTTGGCATCCTCTTTCATCCATACCATGCTTTGCCATGTTATACTACCCTTTCTATTATTTAAATCATCAAACTCTCACACCTCACTACCACCATCACCTTCTTCATCCTATTCATCTTCTTCATCAATGTCTTGCTCAAACCACCATTCCAACTTCCCTAGAAAATCAAGAACGTCAGTTAGACAAGTATGGAAACGCAAAACATACACTCCAAAATCATTACCTCCTTTACAAAATGACTCACCTCCTCTTCCTCTAAGAGTATACTTACAATCTCCTTCACCACCATCATACAATCCATTAAGAGATCAAATGATCAACCAACTCCACAACATCTCTACCATTTTTGATTCACACACTAATCCATCCAATGCCTACATTCATGCACCACCTTCACTACCACCATAACAAATTCATCCTCCTTCTCATGCTCAAGTTGAATTTCACTTTTGTCATTGTTGTAAGTTTTCTAGATACCAATTCCACTCATTGAGAAATGAAATCAACTTCATTTACTTTCTTCTAACCCGTCCCATACCTCCAACCCGTATCCCTCCAAATCATGTGTCACCAAACCCTTCTTTTTCCCTCTTTAATTAATCATTCTTATATGATTAATCTACCTAAATAACTGACCTTTCATCTTTTGATTATGGCATCTTTTACTTTTCAAGAATTCACTAGTGTAGATCTATCTCTTTATGTTCTTTAAAATTATCTACTTTTTCATTATAATAATTCATACAAATGGTTGTATGAATTTGTCCTTAGCTCGTATAAGAACTAGGTATTTATTTGATATGAATGTATTAGTTGCATTTGCTATTGTATGAGTTTCTTGAAGGTTGAATGAAACTCTCTTTTGGGTGACTTAAGTATAATGTGTTGCTTTAAAAGATATTTGTCTTGCACTTGTATTTCTAACTTTGTTTTGTAGCAAAAATAATTTTCGTAAGATCGATCCTTTGGTGCCCCGAACAAGGGGGAGCATACATCAAGGGGGAGTCTTGATATCATCGATTTCTTTCTTCCTACTACAACTCGACGATCATCCTTTTTGAATTTGACAAAAAAGGGAGAAATGGAACAAAACTCATTAATAATGTGTAAGTATTAATTTTATACAAAATGAGCTTATATTTTGTCATCATCAAAAAGGGGGAAATTGATAATACAAATAATGTCTAAAAATGTTATTTATATTTTTTGACCTCTCAACATTTTGATAATAACAAAACGTAAAAACGTTTACGAAAAAATTAAACGTTTACAAATTATTAATCTTAAAATTCCATTTCCAAGATTAGTAATAACTTAAGGTATGAACAAACAAATCATTATGCATGATTAGTGATCAAGAAAATATTTTTCTCTTATCCATTACTTCCTCCGTCCCATAATTATAGTCCACTATTGACTTTTGAGGTCTTTATTTTGCAACTTTGACCTTAATTATTACTTTTTGTTTTATATAAAATTTGATGCAAAATATATGAACAAATTGGGTTTTAAATATATTTTTTATTGGTATAGTTTTTATCAAGTATTATATAACACAAACAAAAATATTTAAGGTCAAAGTTAAAAAATAAAAACCTCGAAAGTCAATAGTAGACTATAATTATAGGACGGAGGGAGTACATTTTTACAAAAGATTTTCACAAAGTTAATTATACAAAATATTTTCTAATTAAAAGAAAAGTTTTAATAAAAAATTAAAATTTGAAATTCAATTCCACCCCCCCCCCCCAAAACGATAGCTTCTATACCAAATACAACCTTCTCCACAAAAAGATAAAAAAAGGAGCGGAGTCTACTGGCAGCCCCCTTATAGGCTTGGCGGCCCCTTTATATATATGGGACCGTCAGGACCGCCGCCAGTTACCGTTGGCTTTTCCTGCCTATAAATACTGGTCCATCCCTTGCTGAAAAGCAGACCTGTTTGCACGAATTTTCTCACACTTCTTTCGCTTTCTAAAAACCTTCTTTCTCTCACTAAACATCTTGATCACTAACATCTCTTGATCTTGTTTCAAGTGATCTAATCTCTTCTTCTCATCTTTTCCTTCTCATTCAAGTGCAAGAGAAGGACACTCGAATTCGTCAAGAAACGAAGTGTTAAATTAGTGATCTCTCCTCCTTTCTTCTAAGCATCAGATCTCTATTGTAATTATCTTAATGGGTTTTTTATTTGTGTGGATTTGGATATTGTGAAATGCCGATAGTGGTAGATCTAGTGATTGTGTATTGATTGTGAAGTGGGTAGATTGGATTTCTAGCTAAGATTATGATTCCGTCATATAGCTTGATTGTCAAAAAATAACGTAAGCGACGTGTAAACGGTTTTCTCCGCCTGAAGAGAACTTGTTGACATAGTGAAATCTCGAGTAGGATACTCGGGAAGTGGAGTAGGGCAAAGAAGAGCTTCGTAGCCGAACCACTATAAATCTTGGTGTCTTGGTTTGATTGTTCATTTCCTTATCTCTTCATATTATTGTTATTGTTATTTAGCTTTAGTTTAGATTGATATATTGTTTGTTCGTAAACCTATGATTCTCGCTCAACTTTATGTTGATGTTTTAAGCATCATTTTCAGGTGAGCTTAATGGTGCTAAGATAGACCGAAGTGGCTAGAAGAGACCTTAGGATGCTTGGAGTTTATTTATGCTTTTTGTTTGAATAAATGCGTTTGCATGAATTGTTTGGATTATGTTTTTGCATGTTATTTATTGACGAGACCTCTTTCTCATTAATAAAGACACCATTAGGTTTTGGGTATTGTTATGACACTTTGTGTCTTTGTTTTACTTTAGTTTTTATTTTAGTATTCAATATATAGACACCATGTATTGTGACGATATTCATTCTTGTTTACGCCTCGTGTTTCCGCCTTGGCGGGGTGTGACATGTTAACACCATTAAAGATAAGATCAGCCACCAAGGGACGAAAGTTAGAGTTAACTTGTGGTTGTGCCTAATAACGTCCGAACACACTATATATAATATATAATATATAAGGAGGATATCAATAATAGTATAGTATAGTATTTCCGTCGGGTTCTAGAAAAACGCTTTTAACCAAAGCAATTTCAAAAACACTCTGGGTCGTTTCCTTGGCAAGAGATGAATGGAAATCTGCGTTCAAGTTGCAAATCGAGCTTGATTGTCATAAAAGTTTTTGGTTTTGGTTTTAAACTATTTTTAAACTAAAAATTAAACTAATATTAATTCTAAGATTAAAAACTAAAAGATTAAACTAAAATTGATCTAAAAGATATAAATGACAAATATGCTTGCTAAGTGACGTGAATTGTTCATCAAGTGCGGGCTTAGGTTTAACGAATTAAAATCTTTAGAAAACAAGTTTCAAGAAATTAAATGACAAGTAAAGTAAAATGCTTTTTAAAATAAATGACAAGTATTTAAATTGCATTAAGAGTAAATGACGGTATGTAAATTGGAAAATTCTAATGACTATTAATTTTTTAAACCTTTTTAAAACCGCACTTAAATTCCAAATCACTAATCACTTAGCAAACACAAATTAAACTACTCACTACTCATATAAATCAAATAGGCAATCATAATATAAAACGATAAAATAAATCTACACTAATGTATTGAAAAAGGATAGAAAATGGAACCGAATTGAAGACCCGCAATTAAATGAATACCACCCGACTTATTTAGCTAAAACAAATAATCAAATTCGGTCTAGCTAAATAAGCCCTTAAGCTCCGCGCCTCATGAGATGACCGGTACCAAAGTCAAAATAACAAACTGTTAACTAAACTCATTTAATATCACACTTGCAAGTTTCACTAAATCAGATTCTAATATCTACTTGGTCCATCAATGAAATCAACAGAACAAACTACAAGCCCAATCTAAAATAGCCTAGTAACCAAAAAAAATGGCCTAACTTAGAATTCTACAAACCAATCAAAAGCCTAGAAGCAAGAACGATTTTTTTTAGACTTAGAAAGAAATGAGGCGTGCTAACTAATAAACCTTCTGTTTAAAATATAAGTTTTGAAAAAACACGAGATTGTTAAGTGTCAAACAGAATTAGTTGTGGAAATAGGCTATACTTATAACATATTATTTAGTCGAACCAGTTAACCCAAACGAACAAGTAGTGACATAAGCTAGATCTAAAAAAAAGTTTTTTTTTTGAAAATAAAACTACGAGTACTTGGAAAAAGAAACTTCTCGAAATAAAAGGTGTAACAAGCTTATCGAAATCGAAATCAACTATAAGAAAGTAATAAGCGAACGAAAAAAAAGATAAGTAAATAAGCCGAGGCTTATATTGATCTATAAGCTTAGATCTATATCGAATAAACTACAAAAAGGCTTATTCGATTATGAAAATAAGCTAGGAACGAATTAAAATAAAACAGCTTATTAGAAAGTAAGCATAAGCTTAACAGCTTATTTATAAGCTTATTTGTAGTGGCTTATAAAAGAGTTATAAGATCTATTTGAATAAGCTATGATATAGCTTATTTGAGTACCTTATAAGATATAAATAAGCTGAGAAAAATAAACCAGAGATAAGCTTATGAGAAGCTTATGTTTGATAAGCTAGAACTTTAAAAGAAAAAAAAAGTAAATAGCACTCTAACCAATATCCAAACACATCTTCATTAATCTCAATAAGCAAGGATCTTCTACAATAAGCTAAAGAAGCTTTTAGAAAAGCTTTTAAAAAAAATCTAAAATAAGCTACAATGAAAAAATAAGCTAAAAACTATTCTACCAATTTTTTTAAACTAAAAACTAACTAACCTCACGCCAGGTGCGTGTTTGTTTATATAACCCAAAAAGTGTGAGGGTATTTTCGTCCATTCAGGTAGCCATCCAATAAGAGCCATAGATCGAGGGTCAAAAGAGTCTTTACGCAGGCCAGATATTTATTTGAGCCAATGATTGGCTAAGCTTGTTCTTTGCACCTCGAACCTACCAGATGCTTTTAATTCCCGATCCTTCATATAGAAGCCAACATGTGTCCTCAATCATGCGTAATATAAACGCAACCTCATACCACCTTTGGATTATTTCTGCTTGCAATATGAAATGAATTTTGAAAAGTAAAATTTGTCCTAGCCATGTGTCGAGCTCCAATTCGTCCTCTCCATATATGATGGGATCTCACATGACCATATATCATTTAATTTCAAGTGCACGTGATCTGACGTCACTTACCACAAATAACAGATTTCATACATTATGTATTGGGCTTGAAATGGGCTTTTGGGCTTATGATAGTCATGGGCTGGCCCGACCCATAAAATGGGTTACGGGCTGGCCCATTAAGATCCGAAAGCACTATTGGACTCGTTTTCTCGTGCTCTTTTTACTGGTATGCTCGAGGACTTTTCACGACTTCATCTTAGCTTGAGTAATAATTAGACTTGACCAAATTGAGCCCGATAATTCCCGTTTTTGCGCCGTTTCCAATCCTTTTTACCTGTAAGACATAAAAATACCAAACAAACATATTTGCAATATAATTAAGCATTTTTTAGTATTTTTAGTCTAATTAATAGCGTTTTTTGGGTTATAAATGATGTGTATTTTAACGCTCATCATTGCCATAGTGCTTGCACCCGCTGCACTACCACAGGATGTAGACTTGATATTGATGTCCACCGATTGCACAATAGGATCACTGGGAGAATCCTTACTAGGCAGATTATTACAATTAGCCTGAATTTAATTACATATAGAACCTAATGCATCCAATGTTTCCATACGATCATCATTAGTCATCCTAGATAATAACTCCTCGTGTTTACCAGCTTCAATATCATTAATTAACTTGTGCAAGTCACCAACAGTAGTTAATGGAACTCCAAAAGTGGCAGCAACATCAATACTATTCAGTTCACGGGGCATGTTAATAGTAGTAAACGAAGAAACCAAAGGAGAAGAAGTACTCACCTTTGGACTACTATTAAGCTACGTACCACCAGCCTTGTTAACTTCATCCTGAAATTTTTTCCCAATAGTTTCAATCACATTCACAGCAGCATCAATGTCAGCAGAAGACATTGTAGACAAAATATCCGCATACTTCCCTTCCTTAATACTCATAGAAAAATCATCAATATCACTTAGAGAAGTAAACTTCACCCCAAATAATGTCTCAACGTTAGTCTCGTTAATCAGTCGTGAACTAACTTGTAGATTTCAACCAAAATCGAGGAACCAATTTCAATCAAAACCGTGGAAGTAACTTCAACCAAGGACAAGTTTACCAACCTCCGACGATTCAAACCCCAGTTTATCAAGCTCCTGCTCCGCAAAATAGCATGGTGATTTCAAGACCGATTGAGATTATGTCAAGGCCTAATGAACCTGTAATACAGAAATATGCAAAATCAAGGCCAATGTTTACTAAACCAGATGACAAATTTAACGGAAATGCTTTCTAAATTCATAAGTTCCAATACCGCTTCATCTTCGAGTTCAGGTACTCTTCCAAGTCAAACTGTAACTAACCCTCGCGAGCATGTTAATGCCATCACCACACGAAGTGGTAAAACTTGTGAAGGACCTTCGACTCCTCTTGTTCCTACTTCTGTTGTTTCTACTCCTCTAACGGAACCCGAACGAAACCCGAAGACATCAATGGACAAAGTGCAAAAACCAAGTTTAGAAAATACCGCACAAGTCCCACCTCCGGAGGATCATGATTGTAACAATTCGTGTTTTCAGGTCATTTTATGACGTCATTTATTTCGTCATTATTTCACTATTTTTTTTACATTAAACGTAAACGGACACCAAACAAATTAAGGGATTTCAATCAGACAGCGTATATTATTTTACGAAAGTAAATAATTAACTTTTTTTGTATTATTATATACGGTCCATAAATTGTTACTAAATTAATACGTTTTGCGATAAAGTAAGGTTTAGGGCATACCCGGAACCACATAATAATTCTTACGCTTCAACAATACCACATTTATAACCAATTCGTAAAATTAACCTCAAATATATCATATATATCTTGTCATAACCGGATTCATGGCCAAATATTCAAAGAAATATCAAATTGGTCAAGATTGGTCTTTGTACATTTTCTACACCATTAAGATCTATGTTTCCTTGTTCCCTTTGACCATAAGTCTTCCACATTTTACTCCCTTGGTCTCCAAGACTTCCTATTCTTGCTTTGACTAGTCTTCATTTTGCTTATAACTCTTACAACCTTGAAGTAATAGCACACATTCATTTCCTTGATAAAAATCAAACACTTTTCTCTCTTTTTGGCTTACATACCCGCGTCCCAAAATAAACCACAAGAACCATCCATAAAAACTTTTCCTACTTCATTTACACACTCTCATATAACATATCTAAGATATTCTAAGATGGTTCCAAGCATTGGTTAACCATATTCAAGCTTTAATCAAGAAAAAGGAAGCTAGGGTTTCACTAGGAAAACTAGGGTTTTCATTGTGCAAGCTTTGGATTTTTATCTAAACAAGGGTTTAGATTACATTGATCATCATCATCATACACCATAAGGTCATCTAGAACCCTTTATGTTCTTTCAATATTCATTTTATGCATATGTTAGTTCTATTGTAGCTTGAATCACCATGTAGGATTTTTAACATGTAAATGGAGTTTTTACTTGTAATGATCATTTTGCACACTATTATATATGTTGAGATATTGCTAATATCATGTTAAAAGGGATGAGAAAGTATTGTACCATATTAAGTTGGTGTAAAAATGATTAACTACAAAAGTAGTAAGGTATAAAAGCAAGGTTAAAAATGGATTCAACAAGGTCACTCAAAGATTCTGTCCAAAATTCGTATATATAAAATTATTTTTATATTTTAAAAGTAGTATGATTCACGACGATTCCGAAAAGTAAGAACTTGTCCACACGGATTTTATAACGAAAAGTTATGAGCGAAACGAGGTTATATATTCGAGGTAAAAAAATCCCGTGCAAGTTGGTTAAGTTAGTGGTTTCTGTCTGATTTTTAAGATGGATATGCGCACTTTCGGTTCCGTAGGCCTTCGGCCGAAACATGAAAGTCGTTCGGAAGGTCGTTTTACTTCCCCGCGAGGTTCTTTAAGTCTAAAAGCGAGTGATAACGGGTCGTAAGGCGGGGGCAAAATCTGGCTTTTTGGTAATTAATACACTGCATCAGATCTGATGCGAGTGCTTTTTCGCCCATTTCGGTCGAGTTTCGGGTCTCGGACAGAACTGGAAAGTTGTTCAAAATATCGTTCGCATAAATTCCTTAGAACCCGAGTTCATGAATGTGATATTAGTGGGTCATTATAGTCGGGTCAGACTTAGAAAATAAACTATAACACTACCAGGAGTAACTAATATACTACCAGCAGTAATAACTATAACTACCAGGAGTAACTAATACACTACCAGGAGTAACTAATATACTACCACCCCCCCCCCCCCCCCCCTCCCGCCCCCCCCCCGCAGTAATAACTATAACTACCAGGAGTAACTAATACACTACCAGGAGTAACTAATATACTACCAGCAGTAATAACTATAACTACCAGGAGTAACTAATACACTACCAGGAGTAACTAATATACTACCAGTAGTAATAACTATAACTACCAGGAGTAACTACAACACTACCAGGAGTAACTAATACCCTACCAGGAATAACTATAATTACATTATTCAGATATTTATAAATGTTTTACAATTATAAATATGTTTTCACTCAAACAATTAGATGGTGATTAGCTAAATAGACTTATGCATGGTAGAGATTACTCAATGTGATTAGTACTTATACGACCTTAAATTAAATAGGTTGCATTCGACGATTTGCGTGACGCATTATTTGTGAATACTTCGTTGATTTTCATTTACTCAAGGTGAATTCCATAGGTCCTCGCATTCAACTTTTCATGTTTTATAAACCCGCGATGGGAATACATGCTCGTTTACAAACTTGTATATTTTACTACAGTATAATTACCTTTCAATACTTTGTGAGTTCATAGTCTCGCATTTCAATCTTTTTAATGTTTTATAAACCCGCGAGGGGAATACATGCTCTTTTACAAACTCATATATTTTACTACAGTACAATTACCTTTCAATACTTTGTGAGTTCGTAGCCCCTTTTTCTACTACTTGCTTTATTAAATACGGGGGAGATTACATGCTTGATTTCTTTGGACACAAGTGTTTTTAAAACTGTATGCTATTTCCTGATTAAAAATATGTGCCTAAGTTACAGTATTGCCATTTAAGTCCCTTTATCAGAACCTAAATTACCTTGCTGGTATAACGCTAGTGTTATGGATAGATCTATCGGGACTGACCATCGCCCAGTCTAGGCCGGTTTCTAGTTGACCAAAATTTTGACGCATTTAACATTTGAATAAATTCGTATGGATGTTTTGCAACCCTGTATTGAGAAAATTCGTAGGATGTTTTTAGTAACAACCTGTATCCGTGTTGGGGCACAAACGCTCGAGTACTGGTTGATTTACAGTTTATTACGTTAAGGGTCGGTGTCATGACTTAGGGGCAATAAGTATAACATTAGACTGGTGAATTATTGTTTCTGCTTGTCTACCATACTTGTTTGGACTACGGAATACCGTTACTTAGTCCACCATTACTTCGATCTTGTGGTCCACTACTGAACATTACTAGATTTATTAAATCACTACTTGGATTTCGGAAATAACACTTTTAAATGTTGTAACGCTACTTTTCTTCTGAAATATTTCTTAAATTATTTCAATACTGCTTTTTACTTAAACCTATGAATTCACCAACATTATTGTTGACGGTTTTTAGCAATGTATTTTTCATGGTTTACTAATTTGCTATGGAGTCAATGGGAGCATTCGAGTCCGTGGGATATATATATTTTTGAAGGCTAATAACTTGATTACTAATTGGATAAGCCTGTTTTGGTTTTATATATAAAAAGGAGTTTGGGTCGGGTAAAGTATAAAAGGATTGGGCTTTTTGGGGTTTAATAAAAGGGTTTATATAGGTGGGTATGGGTGGGCCCACTTTTGGCAATTTAAGTTTTCGGGTTTGGTTTTCGATGCTCTTCCCAATGCCTCATCCCAGAGTTGACTTTGACTTTTTGACTTTTGTTGACTTTGACTTTGACTTTGTCTTTTTGACTTCTCACGGTCTTTCCGTTCTTGTGCTCGGTTTTGTTGTTTTGGCTTCTATTTTTGTCATTTTCTTGGATATCCATTTCATGCATAATACAAATGCAAAACATACAAATACAATGTATTTTTGGTACGTTTTTAGTCATTTAAGTCCGGTTTTAGTGGTCAAAGGTATGTGTAATTAAACACATACCAAAATCCCACATACTAAGATATTGCCGTGTCCTCACGCAATGCTATAAGTAAGCACTTAGGAAACTAAGAATCTCGATCCCCCTCGACTAATTACCTCGAAAAGTAGCTAAGTGTTCATCAAGGGGAATTAAAGAACCAAGAGTTTAGAAAAGCCTAATTTTTACCACTTTTAAAGATATACACTTATTACCACTTATATTTTTGTATTTTTCCTTTCTCTTTTTTTAGCAACTAACTAATTTAACTTTTGTTATTTTCATAACCTTTAGGGATCATGGAACAAGATGCATTTCGATCCGAGAATGCCCCAAAAAGGATAAATTCAACGCCCTCGACTTTTCACTTGCTCTAAACCAAGCTTAAAACGAAATCATAGTTAAATATCAATTAAGATGCTAACACTACTCATATTTACAACTTGTGAACTTTTCACTCCCGACAATTATTATATCTTAGGTGAATGTGCTAAATTGAATTTCAATCATGGATCAACGTTTTGCAAAATTCTATGTTTCACGTTCCACCCGAGAATAATGAGTTTGAAGGCGAGATCATCCCATGTAGCGACTTTCGTCTCGGCACATCCCAACCTTGCGGCTAAGTGACCAGGCTTTTGACACCCCACAGAGACTAGTATCGAGACTCACGGACCTTAGGTTTCAAAAACTCTCAGGTTTCCCGTATATACATAGCTTATTTAAAAACTTAAAATGAAATAGTCAAAGTTCAAAAGCATATTTAAATTTAACAAAAAGAGATCTATTTATTAATTCACACTTAATATTAAACATAACATTGATGCAATTGTAACCCTCGACCTTTTAGAAGGCTGCAACATCGGTTGTGAGCCGGCAAGATGCAGCAAACTTTTATCAGTCTCGGATTTTTATTCTTACTATGGGCTTTCTTTAGAAGGCTGTAACATCGGTTGTGAGCCGGCAAGATACAACAAACTTTTATCAGCCCACAGTTTATATTTATTATATTTTTTTCATTATAATTTTGCATTTTTCATCATTTTTTTATTATTATTATTATTTATTTATTTTATAAATATATAGAGAAGGGAAGGACTCCTTTTTGAAAAAATCAAGTTTCAAATTTGAAAATAAGACTAAAATTTTTGATATTAACCACATAAAATTGTTGATTAAGTTTAATCTCAAAAATACGCACGTATGATTAAATCGGGGCGGGTTGTTTGGAGCTTATGGGAGAAAAACACAAATTACATCATGTGCTCTTAAGATTTCTAAATAATCTTGTCCATAATTAACATCACAACTCATAATTAACACTATCATTTTTCTGTTCTTTCGCGAAAAAATTTTCGTGAAACGCTTAGCCTAAAGGTTTAAAGAAGAAACAGCTAGAGCTCAACCACGCTCGATCGGGTTCAAAATTTATTCTTATTTCCCACAGGACATGGTCAAAAAATTGTGACAATAATAACTTATTTTATTTTTGTGAAATTTTTTAAATTTTTTTTTGTTTTTTTTTGTTTGGAGAATTTTATTGATTATAAAACAGGGGATTACGTGAAAGAAACAACGGCTTGCCAGCACAAATCACAATCGATAGTGATCCCCCCAACATCCTAGAATTTAAAACATTGTCTTAATGTTTTTGAAGGGCTCCTCTACCGTAATTCCTAAGCCATTTATTAAGTATGCTTTAAAGATAAACGTTTAGTCGATCGTTATTTTAGGTTATTGGATTTCAAAATGAAGAGAGGATTTGAAGCTCTTGTGATCGGATAGGGACAAAACCACATGAGACTACGAGAGGCTTCAAAAATCTGGGACAAATCCGTAGACAATCACAAAAACACAAGGCAAACGAGGGAATGGAAAAAGAGGCACAACCTCTCAACAACAAAAACAAACCACTTATTTCTTTTATACTAATACGGATACGGATAAAATAAGCATGGGTTGCCTTCCACGAAGCGACTTGGTTGTTTAGGGTCACTAAGCTTGACCCAATCCCCGAATTCATTTGTCCTTGGGGAAGGTTTGGAGATCCGGGACAACCAATTGTGGTACGTCCCCTCCAAAGTAGTGCTTAATTCTATGACCGTTGGTATGTGCTTAATTACACATACCTTTTACCTTTAAAAACGAGCTAAAATAACAAAAAATGGACTTAAAATGCCAAATATACGCTTGTTTTGCTAATTGTATTGTGCAGGAACGGATATCTAAGAAAAGGACGAAAAACAAAGCCAAAACGACAAAACCGGACTCGGAATGGAAAAGACTGTGAAAGACAAAGCCAAATCGAAACAGAAAAGTCAATCAAGTCAAAAAGTCAACAGAAAAGTCAACTGGTCAAAGTCAAAGTCAACCCCGACAAATCCAAAAGTCAACAATTGAAGAAATATAAGTTTGAGGGCTTAAATTGCCAATCCCTAAAACTTATATTTAATGAAGAAAAGAGAAAAAGAAAGACAAGGGGGAAAACAGCCATTATGGAAAAGATGAACTATGAGGGCCAAAGCTGCCAAATCTCATAAGCTTTAACCAACAAGGACCATGGTTGCAAAGAGTTAAATAACTCTTGGGGACTTGTTTTGCCAAGTCCCCAAAAGTTATGTAACCACAAGGACGTACGTAGGAATTGACAACAATCTCAGAGTGTTCATTGAGAGCATTAAGAGAGGTGGTATTTTTACAAAGAGGCACATCACACACACTGTCGGGAATACCCTCGGACTCACTTGGGATTGGGATAAGGTTCTCAACACTAGACTTTATTACTTCGTCCGATTCCGTTTCCGGAATAGTGTCAAGATGCTCGTCCCCCATACTTAGAGAGTTATCGGGTTCCTCGATTGGTAAAACGGGTGTGATTGCAATGGTATTGTCTTCGTCATCATCGTAGCAAATGGGAATCTTCCAAGATCGATCTTTAGCCGCTTGCTCTTCCGCAATTCGCTTTTCTTCTTCCTTCTTTTGTATAACTTGATCAACCAAATCACGTAAGGTTGCCATTTGTTCCATAAGCTTATTTTGAGAATTGAGAAGCTCATTTTGGGAATTGAAGATTGGATGATTGACGGTATATTGCGGGGGTTGAACTTGGTCAAAACCAAAAGAATTATGATCATAGCAAGAATTTTGCTCATGATAATAGTCTTCATTCATTGGTTGATGATTCGTCAGATAGTACACACTTATATAGCAACCCTAATACAGATCCTGACCGAATGCCCTTGACCAAGGCAAAAGGT
>BQNB010143305.1:0-17009 GCA_026074375.1 Tanacetum coccineum | reverse complement strand
TCCAAGTGATTTATACAGTTCATGAAGCTGTGACGTAGACTTATATATATATACCCATCACAGGTGTCCCCTCCAAGAACACCCGGGCAGTGATTCAAAGAATATATACTCCCGTTACCGGTGTCCCCTCTAAGAACACCCGGGCAGTACCGTTTTTGTCATCAGTTCAATCCGCTTAAGCTAATCCGTTATCCTTTTTCAAAAGTAAAATATTCCCATAGCGAGCTATGTAAATGAGTATGTAAACCAATTTGTAAACAATCATGTAAATGCATTTGTAAACAAGCATGTTCTCACCCCAAAAATATATGTAAAACATGTAAAACGTGGGGCTATAAACTCACATTGATGTTGCAGAACGATTGGCAGAAGTGCACATATTAAGCATAACACGAACGGAAACCGAAGCGGCTCGATCAAGAAGTTGCAACTAATCTTAACGGCAAAGTCCCACTAGCCTAGGATAATGTATTTGGGTTTCCCGATGAATGGTCACATCAACGCGACACGTTGATAAAGATTTAGATTTCCAAGTTGTAATAGTTTGGTGGTTGGTTAAATAAATAAATTGAAAAGTGAACGCAAAGTATGTAATATATTCTGTATATATTACATATGATAAATAAACCCTTATATAACTCATACCGTGAATTATATAACAAAGACAAACAATCCAAAGATTAATGTGACGTATATAATGCTTTGCAGGTATTAGATAATAAGTGTGAGTAAATGATTAAACCAATTAGTTTGACCCGTTTCCGAAATCACCACTTAATTAAATAAGAAGTTCTTGTATAAACGTAATCGTACGTTTTAAGATTACCAATTAAGTTAAACGATGTTTATAAAGCTTTTGCAACCATTATTATGTTAAATCTTCTAGTTGACAATGTATAAACTATAAAATATTTTATTTTATAAATTATATTTCGTTTCCTAGAGGGTTCTGTGTCATAAAAATAGTTAATATATCTCGATGTAAAGTTTATAGTTTTTGTTTTCGTTTATCCGGTTATTGTATAATACAAATTATTATATCTTTAAAATATAACTTAGTCCCTTTTATCGGTTTCTAAAATAATAGAGGCTTTAGTAAAACATTACTAAATATAAAAATTTATATAAATTTCGTCAAGACCTTCCCGGTTATATAACGTTTCCTATATTTATAAAACCTAATGTTTTCCACTTTTCAACAAACCGCGTGTTGCAAAATATCTATATTTATAACTAAACAAAGTAATAAATATCATATTTATTTAACCATTTTAAACCACCAATATATCCCGTTTTATATTTATAAATTTTACGATATATTTATCGTTACGTAATAAATCCAAACACACATCTCTTTGCTTTTGTAAACCAAACGCACCTATTTCTGCTAAACCAACCAAACGGACCCCTTTGTTGTCTTCTCTAAACCCAAACACACCCCTTTTATGTTTCTGTCCAAACCAAACGCATCATAATTGATTTCTATATCAAACAAACGCACCCTTGGCTGTCATATGAAAACCAAACGCACCCTACGGTGCTATAACCTAAACCAAACACTCCCTAGTCGCTGAAAACAAAACCCAAAGCCCCCCTGGGTGGTAGGCTCGTTAAGCAAGCGCACCCCATTGGGTGGTGGTAGCCACCCAAACGCACTCCTAATATGTGAATATACCACAACACGACTCCTATTCAACTTAAGCAAACCAATATGCACCCAATTTGTGGTTGCCGTACCACCAAAACTATAAACACCTTTTGTATTGTATTGAAAATACAAACATACGACACCCTCGAGGTGCTAGCTCGAGACCACATATAACGATCCCACCTCTTTGTGAGGTGGTCATTGCCAAACGAACGCCACCCTTGGTGCCTTGGTTTCAAACCCAAATAGACACACCCCTCGTAGTGTTTTCTATAAACCCAACGCACCTAATGGTTGTCATGGCAGCCATCCATCACCCCACTTTTCTCGGTTGTTGCTGAAACCGTCGAAACAACACCTTGTGGTGTTTTTCTTAGATCATAAACGCACCCTTCTGGTGAATTGACCAACGCACCCTTTCTTTTTGTGTATATAGAAACCGAATGCACTGTTGGGTTTGTTTAATACCAAAGGCAACCTTTCGGTGATTCAGTGACAAAACAAAAACACACCACTGTGGTTCTTGCGGGGGTGTGGTTGATGTGCGACAGTGGGTGGGTGTGAAGGTGTGATGAAGGTGGGGTGAGCCAGGCTCGTGATGATGGTGTCGTGTGGAAGGAAATGGGGGAGCGGGGCGGCGACTTGTGGTGTGGAGGTGGTGATGGAGGGCGATGACAGAGAGTGTGGTGGTAGTGGGGATCGGGTAGATCGGATGATGAGAAACACTTTTGGTTTTGGCCGGAAAAGTTTTCGGGCGGCGGCGGTGGCCGGAGGTTGGCCGGATCCGGCGGGAGCTCGCCGGAAAAAATGGAGAGGGAGGAGAGTGTTTATATGTGTGTGTGTGTGTGTTTTTCTTTTGTAAAAAGAATTAATTATAAAACTTTTATATATATAATAAAAGTTATAAATTAAAACTTGTTGAGAAACTTTTATAAAATATTGGTTCGGGACTCATTTGGACTAGTTAACGGTCGATTCTAGATAGTCACGGGGGGGAAAACATTGCGCCATTGTTTTCCGAATCACTTTTCCAATAAAAATGAGTAACTACTTGACTAATTTTCGTAAACATTTTATAAAATTTATTTAAAACGTTTATTATTTATTTTTTATATTACTGATAAACTTTTGTCCGAAAAATAAAAATGAATTTTAACCCGAATATTCGCGTTATCAACAAACGCTATTGAATAAAATGTTAAAGGATTTTATTTAATATTTTTATTAAATAAATAGTGATAATTGAAAATAAATTTAATTACTTTTGTGTCGGTACGCGTTGTGTATGCTGATCAAAAATTTGCGATGCTGTTTTAGGCCTTTTCTGCTGGTTTTCAAGTCTCGGGTAAAACTAAAAAGTTGTCCGGAATGTCGTTTTACATCAAATTGCTTTTGAGTCCGAGTTGTGAAAACGTGATTTAGTGGTTCGTTTTTGATACGTCAGCTTAGAAATAATCTATATCTTTTTCGTTTTTAAGTCAAATAAGTTAAAAATAAGTTGCACATGAGAGATGTAATAATAAATATGATTTATTATTTAAAATATGTTCATAAAATTTTACCGGTTACACGGTAATCGCTTTTATGTGACAATAAAAGACCAAAAGTCACAATGTCAAATCGAACCTGAAAAGTCAAAGGTTAAAATAATCCTTTAAAAATCCAAAAATTACCGAATGTTACAATATGGATCTCTGCGGTCCAACGAGGATTGAATGTATCAATGGGAAGAAATTACATATTGGTTATTGTTGATGATTACTCACGGTTTACTTGGGTGAAATTTTTACGATTCAAAGATGAATCTCCGGAGATTTGTTCTTGATTAAATTTTTTGAAGTTGATTCATGTTTCGTCTAAGCAACAGTACGCATTAATTAGAACAAAATAATGGAATAGAGTTTTTCAATCAGACTCTGACAACCTACTATGAAGATGTCAGAATTTCACACCAAACTTCAGTAGCGCGTACACCATAACAGAACGACATTGTCGAAAGACAGAACTAAACTTTAGTGGAAGCCGCACGTACCATGTTGATATTTTCTAAGGCTTCATTATTTTTCTGGGCAGAAGCAGTCACGACAGCTTGTTATACCCTATGATAAGATCGTTTTAAGCTTAGATTGGTTAGATCTTTATATCTAGGATTAACAATAACAATGAAAAACAATAAGCACAACGAAATTAAATAAAGAACATCATTATTGTTAAACAAGGTTTTATATTCATACGTTTCCCTCTTACCCCAAACACAATCTTAGGGCTACACCAACTAACTATCTATACTTATGGTGTACACACAACACCTACACCTTTTTACTATTCGACTCTCATTAGTCGCTTTGCTATTTCTTAAATCTTGTTCTATGATCTCTTTATATAGGGAGAGATCATGACTTACATAAGAAGATAAGTATAAGACAAATAAATCATTTAAATATTAAACTTGATCTTCTGATATCTTCCATCTTTATAAAGAGATCTTCATAATCTTTATCTTTTGATATCTTTGACTAAATCTTCCATAATTCTCCGCCATCTTATAGAATTCCAATCTGCTAGATTTAGTCCTTATGTTTCATTCTTTTATTTATTTTGTCTCATCAAATCTAGAATCCCAACAATCTTCCCCTATTTGATGATGACAAAACAAACAAAGTCGTGTACGAACTTCATCATAAAGCCAAAGCTTCCCCTGAAGTTGAGATGTAGTCATCTCCTTGAATGAAACAAAACTTCCAAGCTTCCCCTTAATCAGATATCCTTGTATCATGCCATCACATATAATAAGCTGCAAGTCAATAAACCTGTATTCTTCTTCCCCTTTTTGTTATCATCTAATAAGGGTCTTCTTTCTCACTAATAATATGGCAACTTATTTGTTTAATCCTCCCCGACCTCCGGATCTTTCTTGTGTAGCTAGTGATTTTTTTATGTTAACATGCACAATAAGAAAAATGAATCTGAGCAGTAGAAATATAAACTAGTAGTAGTAATAATGATTAGTAGTAATAATGATCAGCAGTAATAACGAAACACTTCATATCAAGTAGTGCATGAACATAACCTAATGATTAAACATTTTGTCAATAAGCTTCCCCTGAAACCTATTTGTTAACCATCTCTTGAATCTTCAAATTCTGTAGGCTCTTTGTAATGATCACTGATGAAGAAAACTAAGTATAACGAACTTGATGCTGAAGTAGAATAACCCAAACTTATGTCTTATATCTTGTACTATCCACGTGACGTCGAACTTATAAATAAATCTATGAAATATAAGTAGATCGCAACCTCTTGACAAAAATCCTCATCTTCTATGTGACACATAACCAATGTGATAGCAAATGTGAGCATTGAGCACCATAAGTTTGTAGATCACACACATTTGCTAGATTTTGACAAGTCTTCGTCAAAACATTAAAAACACAAACAAGTTACCTCCAAATGTTGTAAGCCATTTAAGATATGATAAAACACATACCCAAGTAATTCCATTTCAACTTCAAATAGGTGATAATTAATCATCTGCGTAACCACTTAATCCAATAAATATGAGCCTTTAAAATCAGTTAAGAATATATAAACCAAAATCCAGAAATCAAACAGTAAACACCAAAAACCAAATGTTGTGTTTCTGTTTTGTCCAACATCCATCATGTGTGTGTCATCTAATATCTACCAGAACTAGCAATACAAACTTCCTTCTTTGACCGATATCGGACATAACTACCAGTATTAACTGCTTTCCAATGGCAGTATAAACTTTAAAGCTGGCAGTATAAACTTTCTGTAAAAAATAAGGCTAGCAGTACTAACACACAAATCTAGCAGTACTAAATGCTTCTGGCAGTACTAAAGTAAATCAGCAGCATCAACATACCTTTGGCAGCATTAACTTTCCATACTTATTACCTCAAACAACGAATCAGAAAACCATTTTATAGACAGCAGCACAATACATGACGACCTAGGCAGTAGAGAGTATAGAAGCAGCACTATTCTTTACGAATCTCAGCAGTACTAATAACCATTGTTTAAGGATACTCCTTTTTTTTAAGTATCCAGACGACACTTTTTTGTGTCACAAAGCTGTCACAAATCTGTCACAAATTAGCATTAATACCTGTTGTTTCACCTACTGTATCCCATGAGACCTGCTGCTTTATCACTTGTTGCAAAACCCTAGATGATTTGAATCCTTTGAATCGATTCAGACCCTTATTTGGTTTTTGTGAACCCCACGTTTCTTTGATCTCCTTGTGTCTTCTGATTTCTTGTTGTGATGTAACAATATTAACCAAACGAACCAAGAACATCCAGATCTAAGAATCATATAATGAAAAGCATCAAAGACATGAGATCCTTATTATTAAAACCAAAAACCATACCTTCATCTTCACCGAATTTGCTCTTTACCGAAAATCATAAACATAACCGAATTTCACTTGTAGCCAAAACAGAAAATTCAAACCTTCTTTTTCTTCATAGATGCGACACCAAAACAAACCTTGTTGATCCTTATGTTTCATTACTTGTTTCTTTTGTCTCATCAAATCTATAATTCCCAACACCGGGGGTATTTTGTATTGTGTATGTTGGTTTCATGATTATAGCATATTTTTAGCTTATTTCAGTTTTTTTCTTGGCTTATTTGATCATAAAAGGCCAGCCCCAATATTATTTGATCAAAGATATACGGTTACACTACTGTATAGGATCAAGAGATCCTTAAGGCTACACTATCTATTAACTACTATCTATCTAACTACTAAATAAACGTGTACACACACAAACACATTTATTTACACGACTCTCATAGAAAGCCTGTGTTTTCTGGATGCCTAAAACTATATGCCTGATATCTCTTTATATACTAGAGATATCTAGGTTTACAAAGGATAAGAACAAATTACAAAAGATAAGAACAAATAATATCTTCCTAACATATAATATTATCTTTTGTATCTTTATCTTCTTAAGGAGATCTTCTAAAATCTTCAAAATCTTCCATCTTTTAAAGAATTCTTCTTTTTCATTTAAGTCCTTTTGTTTCATTCTTTTATTCACTTTGTCTCATCAAATCAAGAATCCTAACAAAAACCAAACCTGAACTACCTCAGGGTATAGGGTTGTGGGGCAGTTGTAAGACTCCCTGATCCAAAGCTAAAAACTTTGGGTGAAAGAGGCATTGAATGCATCTTTGTTGGATATACTGAGCATTCCAAGGCTTTTAGGTTCTATGTTATTGAACCTAATGAATTAGTTTTAATTAACTTTATAATTGAATCAAGGGATGCTATTTTTGATAAGAATAGATTCTCATCAGTCCCTAGACCAAGTCAGAGGTCCCTGATAAATGAAACTGAAGACATTGGTGGTTCAGTGGTCTGTGAAGAGGTCACTGAAGAGGTTGTGACTCAACAACCTGAACCTGAGCTTAGAAAAGGTAAAAGGAATAGGACTCCAAAAAACTTTGGACTTGAATTTCAATTATACTTAATTAGAGGAACAATGGATGAGGTCTCTAACCAACACTCCTATTGCTTTAACGTTGAAAATGATCCCAAGACATTTGATGAAGCAATGAAATCTTAGGATGTTACTTTCTAGAAAGAAGCAATTAAGGATGAGATGGATTCCATCATGGGAAACAACACTTGGGTGTTGGCTGATCTACCTCCAGGTTGCAAAACTCTTGGTTGCAAATGGATCTTCAAAAGAAAACTAAATGTAGATGGAACTATTGAAAAGTTCAAGGCAAGACTGGTCATTCAGGGCTTTAGACAGAAATCAGGGATAAACTACTTTGACACTTATGCTTCAGTGGCACGTATCAGTACCATAAGACTGCTGATTGCTTTGGCGTCAATTCACAATCTGATTATTCATCAGATGGATGTGAAGACATCATTCTTGAATGGTGAATTGGATGAGGAGGTCATCATGCCTAGCAACAAAAATAAGGTGTGTAAACTGATTAAGTCTTTATATGGACTGACGCATGCACCTAAGTAATGGCATCAAAAGTTTGATGAAGTGGTTTTGTCTAATGGTTATTTACTTACCAAGCTGACGAATGTGTGTATAGAAAATTTGATGAATCTGGTAAAGGAGTCATCATTTGTCTATATGTTGATGACATGCTGATCTTTGGCATTGACCAAGTTCAGGTTAACATGACAAAGGAATTCTTGTCATCTAGGTTCTCTATAAAGGACACGAGGAAGGCTAATGTTATCCTTGATATAAAGATTAAACATGAAAGTAATGGAATAACAATTTATCAGTCTCATTATATTGAGAAGGTACTTAAGAAATTTAATTACTTTGATTGTACTCCAGTGAGTACTCCTATGGATACAAGTGAGAAGCTGATGCCCAATAATGATCAGGCTGTATCTCAACTTGAGTATTCTAGGGTGGTTGGCTGCCTGATGTATGCCATGACTTGTACAAGGCTTGATATTGCTTTTGTAATAGGTAATCTAAGAAGGTATACTAGTAATCCTGGTACTCAGCATTAGCAAGCAATTCAGTGGGTACTAAAGTACTTGAAGAAAACCATGAACTATACTTTGATATATACTGACTATCCTTCGGTCTTAGAAGGATACACTAATGCGAGCTGGTTTAACAATACTAAAGACAATTCGTCTACCAGTGGCTAGGTATTCCTGCTTGGTGGAGGTATAGTTTCTTGGGCTTCCAAGAAACAAACTTGCATAACCGGTTCAACAATTGAATCTGAATTTGTGGCTTTAGTAGTTGCTGGTAAGGAAGCTGAATGGTTGAGAAACCTGATCCTTGAAATTCCATTGTGGTCCAAACCTATAGCACCTATTTCTATCCGCTGTGATAGTGTCGCTACATTGGCAAAGGCTTATAGCCAAATGTATAATAAAAAGTCTAGACACTTAGGTGTCAGGCATAGCATGATTCGTGAACTTATCATGAATGAGGTGGTATCTATAGAGTTTGTGAGGTCTCAACGAAACTTAGCTGATCACTTGACGAAGAGATTGGCTAGAGACTTGGTTTTAAAGTCTGGTGAAGGGATAGGTTTAAAGTCCAACTTAGTCACTGAATGCTAGGACACCCAACTCCCTACTAAGGAAACTTGGTAGTTGAGTTCAATGTGGAAAGCTGAATGTTTAGTGGACTGAAGCACATGCATTTACATATCATCCCAAGAATGTGCTTGAAACCTGCTGAAAAGGAGGAAGAAGTCTTTACTTCTCAATGGTTAATTTCTTTGAAAAAGTGCTTAGCAGGAGCATGAATAAAGAGGAGCCACCTATGTAAATGTTAAGGTTTTGCCGCTTCAGGGAGCATGAACTTTGGCTCATACAACATTTATGAATTGTATATCGACACATGGATTGTATAGTGTCAGAAGCGTTTAAGTGTTTGAAAACTTGTGTGTATTTTGTCTTCAGGTATTCAAGTGGGTTGAAGGGTTCAATTCTTAGAACACCTTGATTCTTGAATATTTTAACGTGTAATTTACTGAGATGGAAATTCAATCCTCAAGACATTTTCATTTATGCACATGTGTTGTTTAATGTTTAATTTTCATGCAAATGAATTGTACTAAATTGGGGAAGATTGTTAGAAATTTAGTGCAATTGTGGGAATCAGGTCATACTTGGAAATGGGTTTAGAGGTACAGAGTGTACACCCATCAAGTCACTGATTTTCCCTGACTCTTTTAGTGGTTATATTAAATGGGTGGTTACAAACATTTAAGTGGCAGGTTTCACTACATTAAATGGCAGATTTGAACATTAAATGATTGTAATAATTTTGACCTATTCAAATTGCAGGTTTGACTACATTAAATGACCATATTTAATTTGGTCATGTAACTACTAATTTCTACAATTATAGAGGCTAATTATGGAAGAGATTAATGAGCCAATTAATATCTCATAATTACCATTGACTATGGTTTGAGTAAATCCCCTATAAATAAGGATCACAATTGCATGGAAAAACATACAGAAAACATAAACACTTAGAAGCGAAGGGTTCTTGATTTGTGCCTAAAACAAGAACAAACACTTGGTTTTATCCCAAGGAGGTATTCGTGTAACCCAGGCATAGGGTCGAATAATCTTCTTTGGAAAGTGATTACACAACTTCAAGTGATATTCGGTAACCATCTTTGGTAATTAGCTAGGCTATTGATTATCTTCACCCTGATCTAGGCCAACCACAACCAACATGGGGATCCCTAATGGGGAATCGGAATTTTTTCCTTGTTACAAAATCAACATTCTATATATATTTCAAATTGTGAAACCATTAAAAATAACGCCATAAAGTGATGCCAAATAACATTAACAACGTCAACATTCATGCTCAGTATTAACATTAACATACGAGAGTTCCTATTAGAATGTTATTTTCAAAGGTAATATTAACCATCGATTGATAGTATTTCAATTATTTTATACGTATATAAATGTATATGTACAGTTAGATATTCGGGGACGGGTATGGGGACCCGAGGGTATTACCATCCTCGCCTCCATACCCGCTTTTTATTATTGGGGATTCCCCACCCCCGTCCTCATACCCGGTCAACTCGGGGATTCACCGGTCAAATCGGAGTTGGGTATCGATTTCTCCATCAGGTTCGGAGTTTTTTGCCATCTCTAGTCGTGTTCATAAATGAGGGTATGTTCATTGTGATTTAAAACATGATAGTGTATTGCTTACATCGGATATAAATACTGATGTTTTTATTGCTAAGATTGGCGTTTAGGATTGACGTTTAGGATTGGCGAAAAGGGTAAATCAAGCCGGTTAAATGAATAATTTAGGCATTTTTGGAGGGGTATCCCTATTATGTATATTTCACCCGAAACCGCGACTAGCGGGATCTAAAATGCGTGAGATGATTACTACCATTTTGTATACTTATGCTATTTGGACCAACAAAAAAAGTGGTGCCCGCTACATCTACCACCGTCACTTCAATTTGTTTTAAACAAGTGGGCATATTGCCCGCGCGTTGCAGCGGAGGCTTTGTATGTTTGCAACATTTTGATGTATGATTTATACGTAGAAACTAAATATTACTATCAAAATTTATAAGTCATAACATTAGAAACTTTGTTAGGATAAGCGCTATTATCTTACATGCCACCGCGTCTTTTGAACTTCTATACAAATAGCAAGATATATGACTTTGAAAAACTGGATGATAATCTCGGTCTTGTGGCTACTGACTGAGAATGGTATGCTGCTCTGTTTCCACCCAATAGACATACGTATAAAATGTTATGAGCAAAAACGTGTAATTCTGAGTTAGCCAACATCGACATAGCTTCTAAATCCCTTCAACAATCTGATGTCAAGCACTCTACCATAATCACAGGCACGCTCTTCTGCCGAACGAAATAACAAATATATTAGTTTATTAGATTTTATGCAGCAAATTAGATAATCAAAAGGTCTATATCTAACTAAAAATTTGAGTTTGTTTATTTCAATATTTCATTATCAACTTCTCAAGTAGAATTAAATGTTCAGCTGCATTGATCTAGTGGTTTTCATTTCACCCATGAAAATTGAATCATGAAATTCTAATACCCACGAAATTAACACATTCATATTATCTAAGGAAGTGTTTGGATTAGCTTATTTAACAGGCTTTTCGGCCCTTTGAGATTTGAACAGTTAAATTTCGCATAAAGAATCAGATTACCTGAAAATGTAGGAATTGAAAGCATTGATTGAGAAACATAGGAATGGGTCGGCTAAACACTTGAACTGCTCTCAGTTACATGAATATTTAAGTACCTGCAGAAGATTACAGCATCAACAAACTGGAATACATATCTACACAATTATTTTCTCTTCATATTCCAGAACGCCTTTCAACCCAACACACACACATACACCATAAATACACACTATAAAAATGATGAATGATTGGATAGTGTAAGTTCTTAACAGTATTTATCGTAAATAAATCCATCCAGTTCAAAATTTTCAAGAAACCAATAACTTAACGGTAAACAATATCAAAGCCGCATTCACAGAAATCAAATAGTGCCCCAATATACATGTACCAAAGATCATCATAAAACAACTTGCAACACGTGATACAACTCATAGCAGATATGATATAATATAAAAACTTTATCAACAATTAACAAATTATATAAATGGACACGTAAAACAGACATGTAACGAAAGCCCTATCCCTTTTATTTAGCATGTATTTTTAACATGCATAGTTTACTCACATTAAAATCATTCGATCTTTCAACAGGGTGTAATAAGAATTTAGCATGTATTTGTGTGGTAAATTCACAGCAACCTTTATTACCTCAGGATATATGTCTAACAGATATAATAGCTTACGCAAACGATATATGCGAGACCTTCAAAGAGAAGGTAAAATATTTTTGGCGCACCACATAAAATATGATCCGGGTTGTATTGTGATTAACGGCTAAAGACGGGTAACTTTTAAGCGGGTAAAAATGGGTAGTTTTTAAAGTGGGTCAAAACGACGATTACTTCAAATAGTGCCATACCCAGAAAAGTATACCCATAACTGAGTAGAAAAACATAAACGGATTTATATCGAAATGGGTCAAAACAGGCCAATTCATGTTATCAAAGCACAAACCAATTTTATACTTAATCCTACTTTTTATTCGAAGGTGTTAAACTCAATATTGATTGACAGAATCTAGATTCAATATATATGTAAGATAGAAACTTACCCAACAACGTCAATGTGAGTAGGTAGTGAAGTATGCAACCAATCTCGGAAATTTAAAGAGCTTTTTGGTGATTTTCCTGCTACAATCCATGTAGCTACAAATTAGTACTTCCAGACACCCCCTAAGATATCACACTCTTGATGTACTCAACAGCTGATATAACGGATAGAGAGATCGTCAATAGCCAATGGGTGTTTGGATTAGCTTCGTTTCCAGGCCTATGGGCTTATTTCAATTTTAAAAAGACCGTAAGCCCACTTTTGTGGCTTATCAGCTTATCAAGTTAAGCTTATAAGTTTATAGGCTCAGAAAAATCAGTTTATGAGCTTCTCAATTTTAAATAACCTTATGAGGCCAAAAATAAGCTCATCGAAACACCCCCTAAGTAACACATTATAGAGTTCTGGTGCCAAGTTTTAAGCATGATACATACCAGTTTCAATTTTAGGTGTTTGGAATAGCTAACTCGCCTCAAACAAATCACTATCACTTTTATCTCCATGTGGACGATCACTTCCAATACTTCCACGTTGATTTCAATAAGTTGATTTCAAGATTAGTAAGAGTCTGCATAAGTAGACAATTATAAGCTATGAGGTTCTGTCGAAAATGAAATAAGCATAGAAAGTAACTGACATAATAAAAGTCAGATTCTTAATCAGATTAGTTGAGTTGCCTATTCGGTTTTCCAAATTTAAACATTTGTAATACCTCTATGGGCCAAAAGTAAGATCAACAACACCCGCAAGGTTCTCAGCTCCAGCTTGCATAGCCGCTTTCGAGCTCTAGAGAATTTGACAATAGCTGTTTTCAGACCATACAAAGACCAATCTCAATTTTGACGAAACGTTAATGCAGGTTTGCAAGAGGAACAAAATATAACTTTTGGACAACGAATTACCTTTGAGGGTACAAAGTGGGTTGCAAGACCAAACCGACCATTTCAAGTCCATTCAATCGTGCTTCGGTAAGTGCCACATATTCCCCTAAATATTCTAATAAAACATAAGTTAAATTTCAAAAAAAACACGTGTGTCCAACAAAAGTTATATATCTACTATTCTTACTAATGTTTCCAACCGAATAAGCTCCAATTACTAATCCATAGTTTCCAGTTGAAACACTATAAAGTATAGACAAAACAAAGAAACAACAACATTTGACCAAATCAAACAACGAAAAAAAGTATGTAAACAATATTGCACATCTGCTCGTGGCCTCACTGCAGGCGTATAACCACATATCTCTACAATCACCATTTCCCACACATAAATCATTTAAAACCCTTTGACACAAAAGATTTTGATGAAAGCAGTTTTGTTTTAAAAACCATGAATATTGAGTTTATTGGGGTTTAAATAATCACATGTACTGAACGAAGATGAACTGTGAGATCAAGATGATAGAATAATCTAGAAAATGCAAGGTAAATGAGTAATATATCCAAAAGAGAAAGACACGTGTGACAGAGTCTATAATATCCAAGAGAAAAAGAAAGAAAAATAAGCTGAAACAATTTGGGCCAAGGCTAAAAGGACCAAACCAAACAGGCTCACATGAGCCCATCATCAAAACGGCAGCAAATATTGTCGTTTTTGTACTCATGTTTAGTATAGTTTATAATAATTAAATGTGTACATAATATTACGATGCTAACCATAAACCATATACATTGCAGCATGCAGATTTTGGTTGATATCGTTATGGGTTGAATCATATTAAAGCTGGAAACAACATTAAAGTTGAATTAGAGATTGGTGAGTTTAAATGGAAAACAACTATGATCAGATCTTATGCAGGTTTGTTTGTAATGCGAATTATGGAGACGTACAACGGGGAAGGGAATGCGTAAATGGGATGTCACACTGGATGCAAATCGTGGATGCAAATCGTAGTAAACTACAGAAGCAACTGGTCGTCTAAAGCAAAAAATATGTTGCAAGTATACTTATGTCCGATTGCGACCTCACTTTTGCCTTCAACATGTTGCAATCGGACATAAGTATACTTGCAACATATTTTTGCTTAAGACGACCAGTTGCTTCTGTAGTTTACCATGATTTGCATCCAGTCTGACATCCCAATTACGCATTCCCTTCCCCATGTACGTTTCCATAATTCACATTACAAACAAACCTGCATAAGATCTGACCGTAGCAGTTTGCCATTTTAACTCACCAATATCTAATTCAGCTTTAATGTCATTTCCAGCTTTAATATGATTCAACTCATAAAGATATCGACCAAAATCTGCATGATTCAATGTATACGGTTTATGGTTAGCATCGTAATATTATGTACACAATTAATTATTTTATCCTAGGTATTTGAATAATACATTGTTGTATAAATTTTACTTATGAGCATTTCAGCAACTGTGATGTTCCCAGTTTTTGCCCCTTTCTTAGTTTTGCGTCTTTTTACAATCTTGTCATTCTTTTTTGGTCAAACAACAACACAACCCCATATTTAAGATCAAAAGCTAAAATAAATTGATGTCCGTCATTATCGACCGACATAAAAACCTGCATTAAAAATGAATCGAATGATATGTGTTGCTGGCATATAAAACAACCTACAACGTCGACACTTATATAAAAAATCATACCAATGATATGTGTTCCAATTTAAAACGATGAAATTTGAGCATTTTAATAAAGCAACATATGAAATTCGTTTCATGTTAATAATGTTACACATACGCAATACAACATATATGTCTAAATTATTAAAGTAAAAATCATTATCGGCCAATGTATCAAAATTAATAATGGCCTAGGAGAAGAATCAACCCAAAGCTATCAACCCCCACATGATTCAATCATGGGGACATCAGTCTACCCACCGGCACAACAGAATCCACAACCATTCTATAGGCCAGACTATCAGTTTGGTTATCCTCGAGGAAAAGGAAAAACATTCAATGGAGGATATGGTGAGTATTACAACTCACAGTGGACTCTACCACCGGCATGGACAAAAATCCGAGTAATGCACGTGTTTACTCAAAGCAGACCCCAGCCTATGGTCAGAAATGATATCCAGATGGGAGTCCAATAACACAATCAAAAGACTTAAACAATCACATCAAGGATGACAATAAAGCAAAGTTAGACCTTTGTGAAAACCTCTGGGAGAAGATAGAAGTTAAATTGTGGCAACCAATGCGAACCGGTGTTTCCTAACATATCTGCGCTTGAGCATTGGCAGATGAACCACAAAATAATAACATCAACATGTGAGCAGTTAATTTCTGCTAGAAGATGCCATAACGTAGCTCAAACTATGAGCAAGGACGAGCATATAGGAACTTGGACAAGATAAAACCTGTAAAAAAACCAAAAATTTGTGGTCATTCTTAGAAGATTTCAGGCAATTAGCAACCAAATCAGGAAGATTATATTTTCCTTCAACAACAGAAAAGCTTTTTGCCAAACTTCCACCTTCCCTATCCAAAAAGATTGAGGAATCATTCAAAGCTAAATATCCTGGTCTTAACTCAGGAGTCTTACCTGCAATCAAGTTTACTCATACTTTCGTCTCAGAAATGTGCAAAGATGCAGCACTCGCCAAAGAATTAAGAGATTTGTCTCTTTGTTCTGCCATACCAATTCCTGGTTATTACAAAAATAACAGGAAGAAATATGGAATGAGAAAATCAAGAACATACAAAGGAAAGCCGCATAATTCTCATGTAAAACCATTTAAGAGAAAATACAAAGATGATAGAGGACGAGTGAAGAAGTGCAAATGCTTTATTTACGGAAAGGAAGGGCATTTTGCAAAAGATTGCAGAAGTAAACAAGGAAACATTGCAAGATCAGCTGTCTATCAAGAATTAGACCTTGATGACAATTGGGATATTGTTTCAGCAGATTTTGATGATAGCAACGTTTATAGCATATCAGAAGGAGAAGGTGATACTCATCAAAGTATCAGTGTTTATAGCATATCAAAAGGAGAAGGTGATACTCATCAAAGGAGAAGGTGATACTCCATAAATTTTTGGTTTCTTCACATGTTATCATGTCCAAGTCCCTATATGCTCTGTCTTGCTCATCAGTTGAGCCATGATATGGATCTTCTAGCAGAATTAACTACCTTACCTGTGATGTTATATTTTTTGGTTCATCTGCAAGATGAAAATTACGTTGCCAATAATTTTTATCTTGTACCAAAGCTCAAAAACTAAAACTTTAAAGTATAAGTATTACTTAAAACACACTTTTTTATTAAAATACTGCGGAAGCTTGATATTACAAGGGTGGTGGTAGTATTAGTGATGGTGGTTCTCGATGATGTTTTACAAACTATATTACATGCCTTTTATAGGCTAAGCGAAAGAGAATAAACTAAGAATATGCTTTTGGCATAAAGCATATGCTTTGGCATCTGACATATTCTAGGGAATAAACCATGGTATATGCCAAGGAATATCCTGGGCCATTATTAATTTTGATACATTGGCCGATAATTATTTTTACTTTAATAATTTAGACATAAAGATGGCCGACACTTTTGAAATAATTCACATGCAGGCCCTTCGAGCATCTGGGCAACAAGGAACGAGACGATTCAATTTTAACTCTTGCAGACAATAATCATCCCATCCC
>BQNB010143303.1:0-12224 GCA_026074375.1 Tanacetum coccineum | reverse complement strand
ATTCAGAGAAAGTTAAGTAACGCTGCTCCAAGTGGTATTCTAATTCAATACAACTTTGGCAGGTTCCTTTGAAGAGTTGGTAAATTGGACCTTCAAGATCGACTTTGGTGAGAGTGTCCTTTTGGAGATGATTCTTGACAAAGTTTAAGAAGTCAAAAGTGGTACCCAATATGTCATCAAAGTCTGCTGGAATCTTTACTTTTTTGTCGAGGAGATTCCTTAAACCAGTTTGGTTTGTTTACAACAGGAATAGCAGGAGTATAATTATGGCCTATATCTTCAGCATTAGTTTCTACATCCAAGATACCTTCATCTGCATCTACAGGTTGGGTAGATAGAGATGGTTTGGATGATGATTTCTCTTGCTTTGAAGTATCAGCTTTTCCTTTTTCATTCTTTGATGAAGCATGTTTCTTTTGTTTCTTCTTTTTGTCTTTATCAGCACTTGCAGAAGGGTCGATATCAGTATCATCCCTTCGTCTCTTCTTTTTGGAGTCAGCATCGAGTGGATGGTCTTTGTCATGCTTGTTCCTTGGATGAGATTTACCGAATACTCTATCCATATCACCCTCATCAACAATTAGAGAGGCTGCA
Source organism: Tanacetum coccineum (assembly GCA_026074375.1). NCBI lineage: Eukaryota > Viridiplantae > Streptophyta > Magnoliopsida > Asterales > Asteraceae > Tanacetum > Tanacetum coccineum. The sequence continues at coordinate 11,630 of BQNB010143303.1, read as the reverse complement.
AGAGCATCATGCAAAGCTTTGTGTATTGGATGACGTGTGAATGTCTTAGCTTTATCCATCATTCTAAACAGCAAATCCTTTTGATCATAAATTTTAGTGTCAGCCTTGCTCCATGATGGTGTAGGCATGCTTTTCTTTGTCACATTTTCTAGCTTGATTTTTCCAAAAACGGGTAAACGTTCAGTAACTTAATCTGTTTGAGGCGTTCTTCCAAGGATTTATCAATGACTACTAGAAGATTAAACTTTGACATTGTGTTAACCTTTCTTTCTAGACGATACACTCTGTTTTCAAAGGGAGAAGAATTATCTTGGGGGTTAGGGAGAGTAGACTTCTTTACGAAACTTTTTGTCTTGACTTGTCTTGGTTGTGTTGGAGGAGGTAGGGAAGATAGAATTGTTGTTGTATCATGAGAAAGATTCATGGTTGATTTAATAGGAGGATGTCTCAGTGAAACATGAGTGGCTTGAGTAACTGGTACATCCACCATTGATTGAACTTTAGATTCACCAGGATTCTTTAGAAGTTCAGAAAGATTCATATCAGCATGCTCATTTTCATTAAGAAACTGGTTTGTTAGATGAGCTGTTAACTGGTTTGTTAGGTTGAATATTAGATATTTGAACATCAGTTTGAGCCTCTCTTGTAGATACAATATGAGTATCCACATTTGATGTTTCAGTCTGTTGCTCAAGTATTTGTTCTTCAGTCACCTAATTATCAGTAACTATCTCATCATCTGTTATCTTGACTATCTCAGATGTTAGAGTGAATGTATTATCATTCTTAGTGACTTCATCAAGGCTTTCAGTAGCTATAACAGTTGTAACAGTGACATCTTCAGCATGTATAAACACATCAACATCATTTACAAGAACTTCATCATCATCACTTGATATGTCTTCAACGGAAAATTCAGAACTTGAACTACTTGAGTCGTCAGTTGGTCCATCTGGAACCTCTGGTGTCACTCTAGCTTCTTCATTTGAGCCTTTAAGGTGGGGCTCATCGAAAACCTCTAGAGCAATACCAGATCCTTCACCTGGACCTTTGGGTCGAAATTGAATGATGAAATCATTTTTGCTTGTAATTAGTGCCCTTTTCATGTCTGATTTATATCTTGCGGCTTCAGATGGTGTTGCTGGTCCTTTCATTTTCATTGAATGATCAATACCTTCTTCTACAGCTTTAGTTTCTTGAGAAGTATTTCTAACAATGCTTATCCCAATAGTTTTTCATCTCATTAACAGTTTAACTTCTTCATCATCAGTTGCTTCTGAGTCAGCTTCAATAGCTACTTCATCATCTTGACCAATTTCTTCTGCTACTATTTGTGTCCTTTTTCTTTTAGGAATACTCACTTTCTGCACAACAATCACTTCTTCATTCTTAGTCAGCAACCCTTTGCCTCGGCTTGTAGCTCTAGGTGGTGTTACTGCAGCATCTACATCCTTTAAGTGTGCATGGCCTGTAGACTTAGCCAAGTACTCTAAGTAATCAGCTAAAGCTTTTAGGTCGTTAGTCGGCATCACTTCTGGTGTTGGCATTCCAAAGATTAAGTCTTTATGACCTTTGTTTGTAAACTTTAAGTTTCCAAGTAGGAGGTCGAGTTTGATGATGTGCTGAGAGGAAAGAGGTCTTTTGGGGATTTTGTTATTAGTGGACATTTTGTGAATCATGGATACGGCATATGATCACTTTTCTGTTTGGGGTGCCAACGCATCTAAATTTGGTGTCTAAACTTTTTCCAAATTAGTTCAGCGAAGTCAACATTTTCGCCAATAACCATTCCCTATAAGATTTGTAGCATTGGAAGTCTTGGCCGATCATAACCACTAGCCCTCCCTGTTAAACATTTGCAAATCATGGTTAAGAATGTTCTCCAGGGTTGGTGTAGTTTATTGATCTTCATATTTAAAAGAACATTGAATTTATTATTGCATCCAAGTTGATCAATGAAGTTGATAATTGCTTTCTTAGGAGGTGGTAATGTAAACGAATGATCAATGAATCTTGGAGTGAATTTAGGGCATTGTAGATCAAATCTGCATTCACTTTGGTCACTTGATTGTCCAGTTGTAAGTAAAACTTTTGAGTAGATAATTCCTGAGTGATGGTGAACCAAAACTGTTGCATGTAGATTACATGAACATCTGCAGTTAATATGAAGGCATTAAAGAATGACTGTTTCTTAAGAACTTCCAAGCATACTTTGTAAATCACTTTTGGTTGAGGACTTTCCAAAGCGATCCTGAGAATGCTTGAGGGAATCTGAATATGTTTGTAAACAGGAACCAGTGCAACATCTTTTAATTTTTGTTGATGTTTTTGCTCTTCAATTGATTCAGCCATTGTACCTACTTATAAGATATTTCCAATACATATTCACATTCATAAGGGTTAGTGAACCTAAATATTTGATTTTCTCTTTTAACAGATTTACTGATTTCCTGATTGAGTTGATTGTTTTAAACACAATTTTTGTTTAATTAAAACTAAACAGTCTATAATTTAATAAATCATATAACAACAGACAGATTCCATGCATGTCAAAACAGTTTAATATTAAGCAGTTTAGAACATATACTGGTTTAATTTTAGCTAAATGATTTAGTATAATTGATTAAGACTTGTTTATTTTGATTTTAATAATTCTGAACATAAGGTGTTTATTTTGATCAAATGGCATAAATTGACCAAGTCAAACTACATGTGTTGACTAGGTCATACAGCAAGTTTTATGGTCAAATGACATAGGTTGACCATGAATTAGGACAAATGGCATAAGTTGACTGAAGTCAAAGTGTGTAATTTGAGATCAAAATGACTAAGTCAAGGTGTGTAATTTGAGAACAAAATGCTAAGTTTGACTCGTGTCATACCGTATCTTGTGTCATCAAATGTGATGCTGGCCCAAGTATCTGATGAAGGGCTATTTAATTTTACTGGAAGCCAAGATAGTGTGATGTGAAAGGCTTTTTTTTTAATAAGGTCACAGACTTGGGCTCAGATGATCCGTTTCAGGCCCAAGACCAGCCGTTTCGAAGCTTGGAACAGGGGAATCGCCGTTAGGTAACGGATTTAGATGGGTCTTCGGGTGTTTTCGAGCCTTGAATAATCATATTTTAGGATTGTTATGTTATCATTTTCGTGTTTTTTTTTGCAATTTGGAACTTTTGTTTTTTGAGCCATAACTTTTGGACGTTTGTCTTTTAGGGCCCGTTCAGTTTCATTTGTATTTTTAAGTATTGTTTTAGATCGTGCTATTCAGTTCCAAAATATATGAAATGTTCTTTTATTGGCAGTGAGTTTTGTTCAAGAATTTGCACTAACTAGCGGTATTCCCTCTCGATTTTCAACGTTAATTAGAAGAAATTGTTTCTTTGGGTATTCGTAGAATCAACAGATCTCAATTAGTGATCTGTTTAACCAAATACATCAGGTTGATATGATGCAGGCTCCGAGTATTGAAGAGGGCTTGTTTTTTCTGGAAGCCCCATTTGTGTATTGAAAGTCCTTTTTTTAAAAGGTCACAAACTTTGGGATCAGATGAATAAGTTTCAGGCCCAAGACGCGTAATTTTTTTTCGTAGCTTGGAACGAGGTTGATTCGCCGTGGTAAACCTACTTAGTTGGGTTACGGAGTTTGTTTCGAGACTTGAAATCATCATATTTTAGGACGTTATTATTACATTTTGTGTTTTTTTAGAATTTGGAACTTTTGTTTTTTGGCATAAACTTTCGGCCGTTTGTCTTTGAGGGCAGTTTCTAGTTTTCATTTCTCTATTTAAGTATTGTACTATGCATCTGGTATGTTCAGTTCTCAGAATTATATGTAAAAGTTATTTGTTTCGGGCAGTTTGTCAAGTTTTGCCTAAATTATCGGTATTCCTCTCGATATAACGATAAATTAGATAGAATTGTTTCTGGGTATTGTAGAAATCAACAGATCCAATTAGTTGATCCTGTTTAAACTACTTACATCAGTTGAATTGATGCAGGCCCAAAGTATTGATAAGATCGGCCTATTTTATTTCTGGAAGGCCCCAAGATCGTGTGAAGAAAGACCCTTTTTTATAAAGGTCACAAATTGGGCTCAGTGATCGTTTCTAGGCCCTAAGATCAGCCGTTTCGAAGATTTGGAACGAATGAGTCACGTGGTAACAAAACATAGTTGTGGTTCGATGAGTTTCGAGACTTGAATCTCATTATTTTTGGATGTTATTTATTGTTTTCGTGTTTTTTTTAGAATTTGGAACTTTTGTTTTTGGCATAACTTTCGGCGTTTTGTTTTTTAGGGCCGTTTCAGTTTCTTTTTCTATTTAAGTATTGTACTAAGCATCTGCTTATTCTGTTTAAAACTATATGAAAAGTTATTTTTTTGGCAGGTTTTGTCAAGAGAATTTGACTAAATATCGGGTATTCCTCTCGATAATAAAAGATAAATATTAGAAGAATTGTTTTGGGTAATTTCGTTTAGAATAAAAATGACCTATTAGTTATCCTGTTTAACACATACATCAGTTGAATGATGCAGGCCAGTATTGATAGAACGTGGCTATCTTTTATTTATGGAAAGCCCAGATTTCGTTGTGAGATACTGCCCTTTTTTCTAAAAGGTCAAACTTGGTCTAGTTGAATCCGTTTCAGGCCCAAGAACAGCCGTTTTTCGAAGATTGGAACAGCGAGATCGCCGTATGGGGTAACAAACATTAGTGGGTTTAAGGATTGTGAGCTTGTTCTTCATATTTTGGAGTTATTTTACTATTTTCGTGTGTCTTTTTTTAGAATTTGGAACTTTTGTTTTTCGGTCATAACTTTCGGTCCGTTTGTCTTTTAGGGCGTTTTCAGTTTCATTGTCTATTTAAGTATTATGTTACTAGCATCTGGACTATTCAGTATCCAAAATTATATTGGAAAATTATTTTTATTGGAGTTTTGTCAAGTATTTAGCCTAACTAATCGGTATTCCTCTCGATTTCAACGATTTAATTTAGAAGAATTGTTTTATGGGTATTAGTAGTTAGATATAGAATCAACAGATCCAATTTGTTATCCTGTTTAAACACACTACATAGTTGAATGATGCAGGACCAAGTTAATGAAGAAACGGCCTATTTTATTGCTACGGAATAGCCCTAAGATCGTATGTGAAGAAAGCAAGGGACCTCTTGTTTAAAAAGGTACAATCTTGTGGCTCAAGATGATCTAGTTTCAGGCCCAAGACCAGCCGTTTCGAGAAGCTTGGATCGGCGATGATCGCATAACGTGGTAACCAACATAGTTGGGTTACGGATGAATTTCGTGCTTGAATCATCATAATTTAGGAGTTATTTACATTTTCGTGATTTTTTTGAGAATTTGGAACTTTTGTTTTTGGCATAACTTTCGACCGTTTGTTTCTTTTAGGGCCGTATTTCAGTTACTTTTCCTCATTTAAGTTTTTTGTACTTAAGATATGGCTATTCAGTTGAATAATATATGAAAAGTTTATTTTTGGCAGTTTTGTCAAGAATTTGCTCTAACATCGCGGTTTTCCTCTCTGAATCAACGATAATTTAGAAGATTTGTTTCTGTGGTATTAACGTAGAATCAACAGATCCATTTAGTTTATCCTGTTTAACAACTAAATAAGTTGATTGACTGAGGCTCCAATTATGAAGAATCGGCTATTTTATTTCTGGAAAGCCCAAGAAGATCGTTGTGAAAGAAAGGTCCTCTTTTTTTTATAAGGTCACATCTTGGGCTTCAGCTGATCCGTTTCAGGCCTCAAAGACCCAGCCGTTTCGATATCCTTGGAACGAGGGAGTTCGCCGTGGTAACGAACATTAGTTGAGGTCGGGAGTTTCGAGCCTTGAATCATCATATTTTAGGAGTTATTTACATTTTCGTGTTTTTTTAAGAATTTGGAACTTTGTTTTATGGCATAACTTTCGGCGTTTGTCTTTTAGGCTGTTTCAGTTTCATTTTCCTATTTAAGTATTGTATAAGATCTGGCTATTTAAGTTCCAAAATATATGAAAAGTTCATTTTTTGGCAGTTTTCGTCAAGAATTTGCCTAACTATCGGTATGTACTCTCGAATCAACGTAATTAGAAGAATTGTTTCTGGGTGATTCGTGAAATCAACCGATCCTATTGTTACTCTGGTTTAACACACTACATCAAAATGGTCACCTGTTTGTCAAGCAAATGGCACCTGTTGACTAAGTCAATTAAGCATTTTGATGACAAAATGCATGTATTGACCAAAGTCCAACCTCAAGTTTGAGGTCAAATAGCATGTGTTGACCAAAGTCAAACCATACCATTATGCTTAAAAGTGAGGTTACTAACTTATTAAATTCAAGACTTATGCATCAACTAATCACCAAACAATCATTATACAGCCATTTTAATCACAACAATCATAGGAATCATTCAAGAACATCAAACAATCAAAATTTTGATCCAATAACACCATAAGGTTCGAAATTTTCGAACAAGGGACACAATCAAGATAAGAAAAATCTAGATAGCCTTAAACACATCACACAACATTCCTAAAAACTAAATAACATAAACCCACAAACTTAATCAAACTTATTTAAATTTTTTGAAAACTTCGTCTATTGTAACCTTATAATTTTCCAAATGTAAGTGATTTAACACAAAAGGGATATGACCCATTCATTAGGACCCTAAGGAGAAACAAACCCCTCTATCAATTCAAGCATTTAAACACTTTGAAAAATCAAGAACCCTAACTTCGATTTAATGAATTTCGGGTATTATGAGGAGTTTGAGGTTAATTCCTTTTAATCCTATTGTTCTTTAATGATAATAAATAAGTATGAATTGTTACCTTTTGATTAGAAACATGAATTTGTTTCTAGGTTTGATGAAGGTTGCAATTTGGCTAGAGGAAGAACAAGGGGTGTGTTTGGCTTGTATTAACAAACCGCACCCTTATGTGGTGGTGGTGGTGATGTTTTGTGTTTTGGCAACTTTTACCCCTAGACTTTCTATCTTCTTTAAAATGCAACTTGTGTAGTTTCTTAAGGCATATCTAACTAAAGGTAATTAGCAAACTAAGACCTTAAAATTTTAAGACTAAATAAGATAAACACAGATTTTGCAAATAGTCCCTAAAGATTTAATAAATGACATCAAAGACCCTTTTTAAATTAATAAATTAACTCCCCTTTAATTGATAATTCATCATTCATCAAAAACTTTATCTGTTTGTTCTTTTAACCATGAAAAACCATTTTAAAAGATTATTTTTAAGTACTTTTTCTCCCCCTCAAACATCCGGATAGGGTGATATATTCAGCTTCTGCACTGGATATGATCGTGCTCTTTTGTTTCTTTGAATACCAACTCACTAATCTGTCACCCAATAGCTGCATACTTCCAGACGTACTTCTTTTAGTGTCTTGGAAACCCGCATGGTCAGCATCTGCAAAAGCTGTTAGGGCAATGCAAGAATCCTTCGACTACCACAGACCCATGTTAATGGTTCCTTCTAGGTATCGAAAGATTTGCTTAACCTCATGTAAGTGCTTTTCGGTAGGCTTTTCATGATACCTAGCACACATGCCCAAAGAAAACACAAGGTATGGTCTACTGAATGTGAAATACATAAGGGTGCCAATCATTCTACAATAACGTGTAGGATCAACAGCTTTCCCTTGTGGATCTTCATCCAGTTTGGATTTCTCAACCATTGGAGTATCCACTAGGTCATAGGTTTTCATACCATATTTTAAGTGATTCAAGAGCATATTTGGATTGGTTTAAAAAGATGCCTCTAGAACTTTGAGAAATTTGTAGGACTAGAAAGAATGATAGTTTGCCTATCATCGACATCTTAAATTTTGAACACATGATTTTCGAAAATGTTTCACAAATGTCAAGTTTAGTAGAGGCAAATATAATATCATCTACGTAAATCTGTACCAATAATATGTCTTTGCCTTCCCTCCTGATGAACAATGTTGGATCGACGGTTCCTTTGGTGAATTTTTAAGAGAGTAGGAACGATGAAAGCAAATTATACCAAGCATGTGGAGCTTGTTTCAACCCATAAAGAGCTTTCTTTAACTTATACACATGATTAAGATTCTCTGGATCTACAAACCCGTACGGTTGACTGACGTAGACCTCCTCACATAGAATGTCATTCAAGAACGCGGTCTTCACATCCATTTGATAGATGACCATATTCATGTGAGCGACAAATACAATGAAGATACGGATGGCCTCGAGTCGTGCAATTGGAGCAAAAGATTCCTCAAAGTTTATGCCTTCTTCCTGACGATAACCCCTCGCTACCAAACAAGCCTTATTTTTCAACACACCTCCCAGTTCGTCTAATTTCACCTTATATATCCACTTCAAGGTAATAATCATAACACGATCCAGACGAGGTACCAGCTCCCAAACTTTAAGATTTTCAAACTCATTGAGTTCTTCTTGCATGGCTTCAATCCAGAAGATTCAGTCAATGCTTTTTTATAACTCTTTGGTTCAACGAAAGAAAGGAAAGCATCGAAATAACATATTGGGGCTTCCTTTTGTAGTTGATGTCGAGTGGAGACCGGTCTAGAAGGATCGCCAATAACATTATTAATCGGGTGATCTTTGGTCCATTTATTGATGTGTTCAGGTGGTTGATTTAGTGAGTGCACATTATTTAGATTGATAACCTGAGAAGAGGATTCTTCAGAACTTGGTTCTGGAATTAGAATATCAAAAAAGGGATTATTATCCATGTGTGCAACTTCAATATCATGATCTGCTTCTTCAACACTGAGAGGAATAACTAGATATGGTGTTTCTGGAGTTGTTTGTGAAGTACTTGTAGATGGTGCATCTTGATCAATGTAGTTGAGGAAGGTGTACCGATTGAAACAGTAGGTTCTCGAGCAATGACTGCAGGAACTTGAAGATCAACACTAGGTGGAGGATTCATATACTCATCAAACATTTGCTGAAACAATGTTTCCCAGTCATCCTTTGTTGGTGGGACAGACGATGTTAGAGAAGGAGGATTTGGCATGAGTCCTGAATTGATTATTCCAGGAGTCATTAATTGAGGCCTGGGTCTTGAACTGAATTGTTCAGAAGCCATTGCTATCAGCTCATCAAAATCAACATGAATGGTTTCAATAATAACACGGGTCCTCTTGTTGTAGATTCGGTAAGCCTTTTTTTGATGAAGCATAACCAACGAAGATTCCTATATCAACTTTAGGCTTTAACTTACCAATATCTTCACTATCATTAGTAGGATAACAAAGAGCACCAAAGACATGAAGATAAGATAAGACATGTTTCTTATCATGAAGAAGTTCATAAGGTGTTTTGTTGTGACGTTTCCGGATTAATGATCGGCTTTGGGTATAGCAAGTTGTTGCAACTACTTCTGCCCAGAGAAATAACAGAGCTTTAGAGAATATTAACATAGTGCGAGCGTCTTCCACTAAAGTACGGTTCCGTCTTTCGACAACGCTGTTTTGTTGTGAAGTGCGAGCAATGGTTGTTTGATGTGAGATTCCGACATCTTCATAATAAGCCTATAGTGTCTGATTGACAAATTCAGTGTCATTATCAGTTCTGATATTGCGAACAGTTGCATTGAGACGGACTTGAATCATCTTAGAAATTTTATCACGAACTCTAGAACTTCATCCTTTGACCGTAGAAATTTCACCCATGTAAACCGAGAATATTCATCAATAATAACCAGTATATATTTTCTCCCATTGATACTCTGAATCCTTATTGGTCCGCACAGATCCATATGCAGCAAGTTGAGTTTTTCTTGGATAGAGTCTTCAGCTTTGGGTTTATGGGAATGTTTCTTGCTTTTTCCTAGAGCACAGGCAGAGCACAAATGATCCTTCTAATACTTTAGTTTTGGAAGTCCTCGAACCAGACCTTGTTTGGCTAGAGACGTGATATAATCAAAGTTTAAATGAGATAATCTTCGATGCCATAACCAAGATTTGGTCTTTGAGGCTTTAGACAAGAGACAAATGGGTGAGGTGGACATCATATCTTCCAAAGACAATATGTATAAGTTTGAGCCTCTTGATCCTTTGAGTAGGTCAACACCTTTCAAGTCACGAATGTTGCAGGTGTGTTTGCGAAAAGCAACCTCAAGATCTGAATCACAAAACTGTCCTATAGAAATTAAGTAGTGACCTAATCCTTCCACATAATAAACCCGAGAGATTGTAACATTTCCCATGTGATAGTCACCATAACCCATAATCTTTACAATATGGTCATTCCCGAATCTGACGGTACCCAAAAATTTACTAACGAAGTTGACGAGCTGAGAGCGATTTCCGGTCATATGCTTGGAGCATCCGGAGTCCAAATACCACGGAACAATTTGGACAACCTGCAATCACTAAGAGAATAAGATGGAACATTGGAAACAGTGGATCTCTGATAAATGCTAAATTGTATATGTAAATTACCCGGGATTTTGCCAAATAAAAGCCAAGAAAATGCCAAAAGAATAGAAAAAGTGTGCTTTTGTGTCTAATTGTGCAGGAAAGGATTACAAGGACAAAAAGAAGCAAAAACAGTCAAAAACCGACAAGGAACGAAAGAGACAAGAACAAGAGTGAAGAATCAGCCAAAGATCAAAGCCGGATCAGCCCGACACAGCAAGAAAGGCAGTCAAAGGTCAAAGGAATGAAGTCAAAGGACCAAGAATGACAAGTGTTCAAAGATTAGAAGCTTATTTGAAGTTTTAAAGATTCAAGGACCTAAATTGCCAAAAGTGGAAAAGTGATTTATTAAAGAAGGAAAAGAAGAAAGAAAACCACAAGGGCTGAAGTTGCCAACTTGAAACCTTATTTTACACTACAATTGGGCGGGTGAAACGCAGGGGCTAATAGTGCCAACTTCTCATAGTTTCAAACAAACAACCGCGTTTCCCGTAACAACCCTAACTGACTAACCTCTTTTCCCGCCAATTTTCTACACAACCCAATTTCGATTTTTCCCACACCCCGCTCCTCTATAAATGCCCAAGCTCGTTCATAAGCCCTCTCCAATAAAAAACGACCACGTGGCATCCATTTATTGGCCAAGACACCTCACCAAGTTCATCAAACGGCTACAAATAGCACACTAATGATCAACGGCTGTGATTGAATGGATGAATCTAGAATCCCTCACCTCTCTTCACCAATTCTCTATAAATAGGACACATAGGTCTCAATTTTAAGGTTTGTTTTTCTGTTTTAAATTTTCAATTTGTAATTCTATCGTAATAAGCATTTACTTTTAAAATTTTAGCATTTAGCTTTAAAGCTCTTGTAATCTCTTCTTTTAAGCTTGTACTTCTTCAATTCAGTAATACAATTCAGTTTACACGTTTCTTAATCATTTGTTTTCAAGTTTAAGTCAATTTCATTCAAATAAGCTCGTTTGAGCTTATTACTTTTCATAAGCTCATACCTAGTCAAATCCTGTTTTTAAGTATTCATTTACTCAAACTTATAAATTTACATTCAAATAATGATCACTTGAGATTGATTGTGTTCATCTTGGAAGCTTAAAGGAGTAATAAGCCGTTTTAGCTTATTGAACTTATCAAGGTCTAGAGGCAAGGTGCCACCTAGGTGAT
>BQNB010143299.1:3350-17010 GCA_026074375.1 Tanacetum coccineum | reverse complement strand
TAAAGTGTTGTTTTAGGATAAGTCGGCTAAATATAAATTTAAAACTTGGTAATCAATAAATACAACCTACACGACAACACATCACGCATCACTTGATTGCTGAAGAGATTGAGAAATTGGTAGAAGGAGTAGAGAATGTTGAAAAAGTTGAAGTTAATAGTTCCACCCTTAGGCAAGATGATACTCAAATTATTCCCAGCACTAGGTTAAAGCCTAGGAGTAATAAGGAAAGTCCAGAGGTTGAGATAACTATTGAAGTACAACCAGTTAATATTAATGAAAAGGAGGAAGAGTCAACAGAGGATGATTATGAATTGAAACGAAGGGATAAGGGGAAGCATGTAAAGGAGTCTAGGAGTACACCATCCCCAACAACAATAAATCCCCTAGGACTCATTCCACTCTCATATCTTCTTATACTGAGAAACTCCAGAAATTGACAAAAACTGATCCCAAACCTTCATCTTCAACACCATCATCATGTTCATCAAAATCCAATATAACTGCTACAAATGGACTCTTATCATTGTTTAAACCCAAGCTAGGATGCTTCAAACGATACAGAAGTTTCTTTGATGAATTACAAGGACGTTACAGCTATCTGTTTGATTATCTCAAGACAAGGTTCATGCCAAGAAAGAAGTTTAATGTACTTGCTCAACATCTACAAGAAATCATGAAAGAGTTGTTGCCAACAATGGTAGATGATCAAGTCAAGGAACTTACAAAGAAACAGGTTCCATTATATGTTGCATAAGGCTTGATCATGGAAAGAGAAAAGAGTCAAACGGATGTGGCCAAAATGATTGCAGATGCAATTCAGTAGGAACGCAAGAATCTTCTATCCGAAATTTCTTCGCAGATTAATGATGCTATCTCTAACCACATTCCCTTGCAAGTTGATTTTTTGGTCAGGAATTATATGTCAGGTCATATTTTGCATGTGCACCCGACTTAAGCAACACCAACCTCTGTACAAGAACAACAACAACAACTCTATCTGACCATGAGAGACAATCCTCAGCTGCAATAGGATGACCTACCAATTTGGCTCGCTCTTAAATAAAAGTTTGAAAGACTTCATGTAGCAACTACTCCTTATAGACCTTCTGATGTTCACCTAAGAGATCAGGACGATCCTTATGATGATGCTTATCCTGAGGGGGAGAATAGTCAAAGAGGCAGAAGACGTCTGAGCATAGAACTTTTATGTTTGGAGAATCATCTTCTGGTCAAGACTTTAAAAGTAAACAAGGTCCATCAATGTCAGGTAATCAAGAACAATTAGATGACTTTGATTTTTGCACGGACTCTTATGCTACAGATTATGATGAGATTCCTAATGAGAAAGTGTCACAAGAACTTGTGGATGAAATGTCACATACTGTTGATGAAGCAAAACTACACAAAGTTGTTGATGAAATGTTGAGACAACGATGCACTTTAGAAGATAAGCATCAATACCACATTGATCAGATGTAAAACTTCTTGAAGAATGATATTGTGTAGGAAAGCAGAAAAGTAATCATAGATACACCACATCCACAAAGCCCTACTCTACTTGTTCAAAGAGGACAAAGAGACCCTAAAGCTCCTGTACTATCTCTGATTAATCAAGATTTATTGTACCTAAAGAAAGGAAGCACAGGACCTGAGAAGATTGTGAGGTCTCTTCATAAGTTTCCTGTAGTTATCTTTCCTGATGATGATATTGAAGAAAGAACTTCAAGATGGGTAGAAAAGTGTGTAAAGAAGTTTAATCCATATGCTCGATACAATGTCGAACATTGGAAGAATTCACATGCAGAGATCTTCTACATCAAGAAACAAAAAGAGCACAGAAAGCCAAAGGAAGTAGTCTACTCAAATTCAAAGATTATTTAAATCATCAAGACTTATTGGGAACTAGGGCATGAGCACAAGTTTATAACATAGATTATTGTAAGAAGAGCAAATGGTAGCATAGTGTCAATCACAGAATCAGATTACAAGAACCTCAATAAGAATGATATTGAGGATATGTATCTGCTAATTGTTCATAAGGTAGACGACTATGCTGAGACTGGTTTGTTGTGGTCATTGTCAGTCTTTATGAGGAGTACAGTGATTTGGGAAAGAGTGCATGATTTCCAGCTCGGTGTGGAAAGCTATCAACATAAGGTCAATCTTACTGAACCAACAATTACTTTCCCAGGTATGAGAAGTTCAAGGTGTTCTCCATCTTCTCTGAGCCCATGTATGGCATTATATAAAAGAACAACAAGAAATAAAAGAGAGTGATGAGACATCAAGAGGTTCATAAGTTCTGTGATGCTACGTTAAAGAGAGTCTTGAAGGGTTAAAGAGTTATAATAATGATGTAAAGCTTGGGTATGTATCTCAAAGTCACAGTAATGAAGATGTTGAATACCTTCAACTGTTTGAGGAAGAGATTGAAGAACGGTTGAAGCATCGTGATCAAATGAGACGTTGGGAAATGTACGTGAACGGAAGACCACTAGGATCAAGAAGGGAACGCCCAGAATAATCGACCCTTAGGGGGAGATTATTAGGATCATAAAAGTGTTGATTATGATACTTTAAGTGGTTTTATATATTTTTAGTGTTTAGACTTTATTTTATTTAATAGAAAGTAGTTCGTAATAAGATTTAATATGCTAAAAGTGTAAAATAGCATATTTACCAAAGACTAGGGACTAAATAGCAAAATTAGGAAAATAAAAGAAGGGAAGCTTACCCTGATTCGATATAAATATATATAATAAAATATATAAAATACCAAATAGTAATAGTAGTATAGAGAGTATCTCGTTTGATATAAAAATTACTTGAGGACAAATAATATTTTATCTCCCGGATGTCGTATCCCGACGAGAGATGAATTTGAAATCCACGAAAGCATTTTGTCTGATGCTTGAATATCGAATATTTTTTTGTTTTTGGTTCTAAACTAAAAATTTAATTAAACTATTTAAAAACTAGATAGCAAATAGCGAGTAATTAAACAAAGAACGATATATTATAAAAGATATGCTTGCTAAGTGTATTGACTAGATCCTTAAGTGTGAATTAAACATACAATTAAGTCCTTATTGATGAACCAATATCTTTCTAACAAATTATCTTCTCACAACGTTGGCTTATATTGAAAACAACTCTTATTAAGATATCGATTACTAAATTATTACCTAATTATTCTTGCAGCTTTTTTTCCCGCTCGAATAACCAAAACAATAATTTAAGTAATATAAAAATCACTAATCAATATTTTTCCCTTTTTATTAATCACACTTAATTCACTAAACAATTTAACACTTAACAAGCATATATAAAAATCTACTCACTACACATATTAATAAAACTAACACTAACCAACAAAGCAAACATATTTAAACTAAATAATAAGCTACAACTACTAATAAGAGAAAAGGAAAAGAAAGAAAAACCCGATTGAAGAAAATGTAGACGAATTTAAACCACCCGATCTTATAAACTTAATTAAACTCTAAAGATTAAAACTTTATTAGTTTTTATGACTACTTAGTTAATAAAGCTACAAACTTTATATACTAAATAGCCTTAAAAACTAAAAAGCTTTAAACTTTAATAGTAAAATAAGCTTATAAGACCCATAAGCTCCTCGCCTAAGTGTTGGATAGATTTTATCAACATTAAAACAAACAAGGATTAAGATGGACAAGATAATATTAAGCTACTAAGACAAAATAAGCTAGAATTTATTCTAAGGACAATAAGCTAATAAAAAGATGAAAACTTTAGATCTAAATCTACCTGAAACTAAGGTGTTCAATCAAGTGAACTTGGATCGGGTATATTTAAAGATTTAGATCTACGAAAAATAAGCTATTTTGAAAACTAATTTTTGTAAAAATAAAACTAGATTAAATCTATATATAAAAAACTACTTTTGAAATAAAACTAGAATAAGCTAAAAAGCTATCAAGGCTTTTTCGAAGAAAGGATGAAGAATATAAGCTTATAAATAAGCCACTTCTCAAATAAGCTACAAGTACCCTTCGAAATAAGCCCTAGCTTAATAAGCTATAAGAAAAACTAGTAAAGTTGAGAACTTTATGACTAAATAAGCTAAATAATAAGCTCTCGAAGATAAAGATGCTCAAGACTTAATGAATAAGTCGAGTAGGAGACTCATGACACCTTTTTTAGCATTCGAATCGAGCTTAATCAAGAAATAAGCAACCAAATAAGAAAAGAAAATGAAATAAGCAAAAGCTTATTTAAATAATATGAGCTTAGATCTAAATCTAATAAGCCAAAGGAAGACTTATTTGAAGTAAGAAATAAGCTAGGAGAAAGCTAGAAGCAACAATAAGCTAAAATAAGCTTAAAAAGAAAAGAGAAGAAAATAAAGGATTAGAAAAAGAATAAGCCATAAAAAAATAAGCACTTCAATCTTCAAAACATCTTCAAAACATCTTCATTAATAAGCTAAAAAGAGTGGATTACAATAAGCTAAATAAGCTATAAAAGCTTTTAAATAAGCAAACTAATAAGCTAAAAGACATAAAAATAAGCTACACTACTCCTACACTATATCGAAAATAAACTAAATTTCTAACTCTCCAAATGAGATGCACAGCGCCTGTTTTTATAGCCTCTAAGTAGGAGGGGTATTTTCGTCATTTCAACTGTACAACTAATCACATCCCAAGAAACAGGGGCATTTTCATCATTTTGCATCACCACCGACTTAATCATAGCTTAATCACCACGCCAATCATTGGCACGGATTCCATGCACTCTGACCTCGTACTGGCACACGCCTACCTTGGACTGACACACGCAGAATGACACGTGTCAGTCTATGATTGGCCAGCCGCCACCTGAGCATGCCACCTCGTACCTAGGACTGACATGTCAGTCACCTGCAACATATGATTAGCAATCATTAGAATGCCACGTGTCACCACCTGAGTGGTGCCACGTGGCTTGCCAGCCATCACCGGAGCCACCGGTCAACAGCGGCAGTCAACAGTGGCCAACGACAGTCAACGGTGACGGACCACCGCCGGACCACAGCTAGAGCATCGCCGGACCAGCGCCACACCACCGGTCAACGGTGGTTGACCGCCAGTCAACAGGCGGGTCAGGTCCGGTAATGGGTCGGGTTTAGATTGGGTCGGGTCTGGGTCTGGGTCTGGGTCAGGTCTGGGGCTGGGTCTGGATTGGGTCCGCCACGTGGACCACTCTGAGAGTGCCACGTGGCAACGTGAGTAATACCCTAGCCTTGACAAGGTTAGGACTCGAACTCGAGACCTGTCGGTCCGAGATTCAAATCAACTAGCCAAGCCTACTGAGCTAAGGCATACTTACATTATATGTATATAAAATAAATCATTTATCCCTTAATTAAGCCAGGTTCAAAGATATAAGTATTAAAGGGTTTAAAATGGCGAAAAAGGTTCAAAATAAAAAGATTCAAATATGAAAGGCTGGTACCGTTGGACTCGTAATTTCATGCTCTTTCCAATGGTGTGATCGAGGAATATTAACGACTTTGTTTCGACCTCGATGCATAGTTCTAGTAATGATATGTAAAAAGTAATATATAACCCTTCTTTAATATGGACCAGGTTTATTATTAATAAAAGTTCAAACAGGGACAAAAAAGGTTCAATATATAAAGGTTCAAGATAGAAAAGCCTGTATCGTTGGACTTGTAATTTCGTGCTCTTTCCAATGGTGTGATCGAGGGATATTAACGACTTCGTTAGAGCCTCGATAAACGTAAAAACGTCGTCGAAAGTCACTCGAAAATTATCATTTTTGCTTTGTTTTACTTAAAAAGAGAAAAACAGAAAGAAAGAAAATCAATCAAAATCTAAGACCAAACCTGGAAATATTCTTTTAAACTGCACGATTAATCAACAAACAAACACTTCGGAAACATACTTCCATAGATCAAACAGTTCATAAAACAATAAATCCTAATTGCTAAATATGCTTGAAACAAAAGAAATACAATAAAGGAAACCTAATCTACTCCTAAATCTAACTGCTGCTATCTACGAAAGAAAGAAAGAAAAAAAACGAACCACACATAAAAAAATAAAGATAAGGTTTATATCTATCTTTAGTTGCGTCTATCCTCCAACACAAAAAATGGGCTCTCACTATTTCTTGGACTTTCATTTTTATTACTGGGCCAATGATCTTTGCTTAGTAGCCATAAGGCTTTTCTTTTGTAGATATGCAGCTGGGCCAAATCTATTCTTCTACTGCTGGGCCGGGTGCTAGACTTGGGCTGGACTTTTTAACATGCTTAAACTTTGAGCCTATTATAAATATGGGTCGGTCCGATAAAAGATGATGGCACCGTCGGACTCGAATTCTCGCGCTCTTTCCAATCTCGTGCTCGGTTTTGTCCGGTTTTGCCTTTGTTTTGTCCTTTTCCTGATATCCGCTACCTGCACATACACAAATACAAAAACAAGCATATACATTGTATTTTCGTACATTTTTAGTCATTTAAGCTCGTTTTATTAGGTGAAAGGTATGTGTAATTTAGCACATACCAAAATCCCCCATACTAAACTATTGCCGTGTCCTCACGTAATGCTATAAGTAAGCACTTAGAAAACTAAGAATCTCAACCCCCCTCGATTAATTACCTCGAAAAGTAGCTAAATGTTCATCGAGGGGAATTAAAGAATCAATAGCTTCGAAAGGCCCCGTTTTTACCATTCTTAAAGATATATACTTATTTCTACGCATATTTTTGTATTTTTTTAAGCAACTAAATTATTTGACTTTCTTTATTTTCATAACCGTTAGGGATCATAGAACAAGATGCATTTCGATCCGAAAATGGCCCAAAAAGGATAAATTCATCGTCTTCGATTTTTTACTCGTCCCAAACCAAGCTTAAAATGAAATCACTGTTAAATATCAGTTAAGATGCTAACACTACTCATATTTGCAACTTGTGAACTTGTCACTCCCGACAATTATTATATCTTAGGTGAATGTGGCATTTTTGAATTTCAACCATGGATTCAACGTTTTACTAAATTTATGCTTCACGTTTCACCCCTGTGAGAGATGAGAATAATGAGTTTTAAAGGTGCTGTTCAATCCATGTGAGCACTTTCGTCCTCGGCACATCCAACCTTGCGTCTAATGTGAAAAGCTTTTGACACCCCACAGAGGACTTAGTATCGGGACTCACGGACTTTGGTTCAAAAACTCTTAGCTTCCGTTTACACATAGCGTATTTATAAGGAAATTATGAAAATAGTCAACCGTTCAAAAGCATATTTAAATTTAACAAAAAGAGATCTTACATTTATTAATTCACACTTAATATTTAAACATAACCATGATGCAATTGTAACCCTCGACCTTTTAGAAGGCTGCAACATCGGTTGTGAGCCGGCAAGATGCAGCAAACTTTTATCAGTCTCGGATTATTATTCTTACTATGGGCTTTCTTTAGAAGGCTGTAATATCGGTTGTGAGCCGGCAAGATACAAAAAACTTTTATCAGCCCATAGTTTATAATTATTACTACCACATTTTTTTCTTTTTTTCTTTTTTTTTTCATTTCATTTTACATTATTTACGATATATAGAAAAGACTTCTTTTTTGGAAAATTTAAGTATAAATTTGAACTAAGACTAAAATTATTGCTATCAACTACATAAAAATTGTTGATTTAAGTTTAATTTTCAAAAATAGCACGTATTATTAGTCCGGTTAGGAGCTTATGGGAGAAAAAGCCACAAATTACACACATGAGCTTGTAAGATTTCCAAATAATCCTTGTTTAGCATCTAACTCATAATTAGCACTGTCATTTTTCGTTCTTCGCAAAAATCCGTGAATGCTTAGTCTAAAAGTTAAGGAACAAGCTAGAGCTCAACACGCTCGATCGGGTCAAAATTTATTCTTATTCTACCAAGCAGGAAAGTCAAAATTGTGACAAAACACTTATTTTATTTTTAAAATTTTTAAATTTTTTTCATTTTTTTGGTATTTTTTCAAATTTTTTGGTGGTAAAAACGGGATTACGTGAAAACAACGGCTGCAGGCACAATCAAATCGAAGATCCTCCCATACTAGAACTTAACATTGTCCTTAATGTTTTAAGAAGGGTCTCTATGTCACTCTAAAGCCGTTTATTAAGTGTGCTAAAGATAAACGTTAGTCGATAAGATTAGGATATTGGGATTCCCAAAATGAAGCTGAGGATGTGAAGATCGAGTGAACGATGGACAAAACCACAAGCACGAGAGTCTTCATAATCCGGGCAATCCTGTACATACAACACAAAACACGAAACACAGAAAAATGGAAGAGGCGAACCTCTCACACAACACACTTATTCATTAACATAATACTACTAATGATAAGCATGGGTTGCCACCCGAGAAGCGCTTGTTTTTGTGCGAGTCTCTAGCTTGACTCGACCCCGAATTCATTGGTCCATGGGGAAGCAAGTGGAAGATAAAATCTCAATCGGACTTTCATTCAAGTGGTTTGGATAAACATTGAATTTCATGAAAGTTCCACACCGATGAGATACATCCGGCATAAAAGAATGATAAATGGAGATGCCGGGGTCAAAAATTGTGTCTTCACTCCAGGAGGAGAGAAGAAATGAAGAAGTCACCGGATAGGTGAAGAAAGGTAGAAAAACTCAGACGACACATGTGAAGTCAAGATCATGGTGATCCTCAAAGGGGAAAGTCACATGTGTCGGAGAAGGAATGTCCGAAAGGGGAGTGGGATCATCATGAAGCAATCTTTCTAGAAAAAGATTATCCCCTTCGGAGTCCGAGTAGTCACTATCAATACCCGAGGGTATTGATTCATCAGAATCAAGAAACAAATCGATCTCCTCCATAAAAGGATCACTATCCTCAACGGGGATATGAGATGGAGGGAAAGACTTGGTAGAATTAAGCTCTTTTGGAGGGCGAGGAGATGAATTATCATAAAGCAACCTCTCAACTAAATGAATATCACCCTCCGGATCAAGGTTGTCTTCATTAATTCCCAGTGGAATTAAATCGATATGAGCGAGTTCACCGGAGAACTGCTCGAGAAGAGAATCAATCTTAGGAGAAGAAATGATCGAAGCATCAATCTTATCAGAAATAATTTCTTCATCAAAAATAGGGTTCGAATAAATTTCCTTCAGAACGTCCTCATCAAAAAATGACTCGTCGTCACTAGAGGAAAAATCGTCGTCAAAATCAAAGAGAGGATTAGAAAAAGTTGTAGAATCATCACAAACGGGCACATCACACTCACTTTCAATATCGAAAAAATCCTCGGACTCACTTGGGATTGGGACAAGATTCTCAACGCTAGACTTTATTACTTCGTCTGATTCCGTTACCGGAATAGTGCTAAGATGCTCGTCCCCCATACTTAGAGAGTTATCGGGTTTCTCGGTTGGTAAATTGGGTGTGATTGCAATAGTATACTCCTCGTCATCATCTAAGTAGAAGGCAGTACGACTCCAACTCGGACTATTAATATACTTTTCCAGCTCTTCACTTATATTTTGCACATCTTCAAGAAGTTTACGAATCAATTCTTGTATATCTTCTGGAGGATGTTGCTTTTCTCTATGCTTAATTTCGAAAAATTTCTCCCAAGCTAGCAATAAAACCTTTGGCGTTTCTCTAAAAGATATACGATTAAATTTCTTTAAAAAGGTTTCTATAGAAATCATTAAGTCTTCTTTAGCTTGCAACATTTCCACACTCGTTTCTTGAGGAGGTTGATGAATGACGGGAGACTGCGGGGGTTGGGATTGGTCAAAACCGAAAGAATTAGAATTATAGAAATTTTGGTTCATTGGTTGACACTGAAAACTTTCATGAGGACCCCCACAGTTATCACAACAAAGAAAACTCGGTGAATTTTGTGGATAATGATTATCACTAAAGTTTTGATTGTAGCACGGTTCCTGCTCATAGACAAGCGATACCCGTGGTGGACAATCATAACCGTAGTGAGAATCGTTCCCACATAACTCGCACGAGTATGTCTCGAACTGGGGCTGTGGAGGTGGGTAAGAAAAATCAGGTGTTTCATTATAAGAATAAGGATTTGGGTCATAGACAAACTCATTTTCGGATCCTACACTGCTACAGCCTGGACAGTTTCCACCATTAAACGGACCTCCACACCACGAGCAACCAAAATGGTTATACGAAGACATGTCGAAGAATTAAACGAATAAGAGGATAAAAGATAAGAATTAAATGAAATAACAGGATAAAGGAGAATTTTTTTTTTTTGAAATTTTTTATAAAGATAATAAAAATAAAAAATATTTTTAGTATTTTTAATATTTATAAAAGAAAAGGAAAAATAAAGATAGGAAAAAAATATTTTTGGATTTTATATTTTTTTATAAGAACGAAAATAAACTTTCCGAAGAAAGGATCTTCAAGGCTCGAACACAAACAATCCCGTAAAAATCGCTACACCTCTCCCCGGCAACGGTGCCATTTTGATAGTCGTATAAGTATAGTATTTTCCGTTGGATAAAATAATTACTTGAGGACAAGTAAAAATCTATCTTCCGAGTGTCGTTTCCACGGCGAGAGATGAATTTGAAATTCACAAGAATGCTTTGTTTGATGATTGAATGACAAATATTTAGGTTTTGGTTTTAAACTAAAAATAAAATAATACTAAACTAGATTATACTAATTAACAAATAAGCAAAGCAATTAAATGAAAAGAACTATATAAAAAGATATACTTGCTAAACATGGCAACTAAACGAACAATAATAATCAAAACAATAATAAAAAAAACATATTAAGCTAAATAAACTAAAACTACTAATTATGAAAAAAAGGAAAAAGAAAGTAGAACCAAATGATGAAACCGATAAGAATGAAACCACCCAATCTAATAAACTATCAAAATACCTAAGTTTAAGTGCTTAAAGCATTAAACTCGAGGTATTTAGCTAGCTTACTAGACCCATAAGCTCCACACCAAAGATGAAGAAACGAAGCTATTAACACAAATCAAACAATAAAGTTAGAGCAAAAAATAATAATCTATTTCCCTTAATCAATTTTAGAAACTAAACTATTACAAATCAAATGGGCCTAGCAGCCTTTTTTGAATCACAAGTTTTAATTGAAAATTAATACAAAGTTTTAAATTGAAGAAAGCTATGCGACTTAAAAAAAAACAAGCTAACAGTATGTTTTTTAAAAGCTATTAATCCTCAAGAGTAAGACTTTTAAACCCGAAACTAAATAAGATTTATTTAACTAGATGAGATCTAATCTCAACGCGCCTAAAGCCGAGACAATAAGCTAGTAACCTTGGATCTAATAAAAAGCTAAACCAAACTACCATTTATAATTTGAAGCTAATTTTATACTAATCCGAACCAAATAATCCACAAGCAAGCAAAGCGAATAAGCTGCTAATCACCAATTAACCGATTCCAAATTGAAACAAAAATAAGCTTGTGCAACAACTTAAAAAGAGAAAAACAGAAAGAAAGAAAATCCATCAAAATCTAAGACCAAACCTGGAAATATTCTTTTAAACTGCACGATTAATCAACAAACAAACACTTCGGAAACATACTTCCATAGATCAAACGGTTCATAAAACAATAAATCCTAATTGCTAAATATGCTTGAAACAAAAGAAATACAATAAAGGAAACCTAATCTACTCCTAAATCTAACTGCTGCTATCTACGAAAGAAAGAAAGAAAAAAAACGAACCACACATAAAAAAATAAAGATAAGGTTTATATCTATCTTTAGTTGCGTCTATCCTCCAACACAAAAAATGGGCTCTCACTATTTCTTGGACTTTCATTTTTATTACTGGGCCAATGATCTTTGCTTAGTAGCCATAAGGCTTTTCTTTTGTAGATATGCAGCTGGGCCAAATCTATTCTTCTACTGCTGGGCCGGGTGCTAGACTTGGGCTGGACTTTTTAACATGCTTAAACTTTGAGCCTATTATAAATATGGGTCGGTCCGATAAAAGATGATGGCACCGTCGGACTCGAATTCTCGCGCTCTTTCCAATCTCGTGCTCGGTTTCGTCCGGTTTTGCCTTTGTTTTGTCCTTTTCTTGATATCCGTTACCTGCACATACACAAATACAAAAACAAGCATATACATTGTATTTTTCGTACATTTTTAGTCATTTAAGCTCGTTTTATTAGGTGAAATGTATGTGTAATTTAGCACATACCATATACCATAATGGAAACATTAGATGTTACGGGTTAAACATCTACACGGATACATTAGTGCATAAATATGCATACATACATAGTTGTAGCTTCAGTGTCATGAGCTTAGTGCAATCGTAATTACATTTTATGATTTTGTATGGGATACATTATTTCACACATTGAACTCTTGTGGTCCTACATTTATACATATATAAACCTATGAACTCACCAACTTTATGTTGACACTTTTAAGCATGTATTTCTTAGGTGAATAAGATGCTTGACGTACTTGATGTGCATTGGAGTCTAAACTTTTCAAGAATACATTCATAGATTTCTATTACATGCAAACTATCATTCCTCGTTGTACTATTTTTGGAGCTTACATTTTGATGCAAACTACGAGACAAATGTTATAACTTATTTATTTCAATCAAATCAACGAGGGTACTTTTCAAATGACTCATTCATAGGTCGTTCTCTCCTATCTTGTGCTATTGTATTATGAAGTAATGTCCCCAGTTACCATTCCGCTACGACATATTTTGGGGGTGTTACAATTATGTGCTTTACTTTCATAATTATGGAATAGTCATCTATGTTTATTTGGGCTTAATATGGATAATGATATGACCAAGCTTTAACATTATGCTCATGAATATGATCTTGATAAATTCGATGCTTGATTATCCGGATACTTGTTACATGTTTGATTAATCATATATGGCGGATAAAAGTCGAAAGAATCTTCCATTGTTTTTACATTTCGTGTTGTTTGTCTATGACAACTCGATATTAGTCTTGTGAGAATTGACTAGTAAAATGTTTATCAAACCGGATATGAATATGTTTAACACTTAATCTTATGTCTAACGAACTTGATTAAGGGAATTTTATCATTATCACTTTTATAATTGAATCAATCTTAATGCATTATATATATTAAAGATTAAATGCCGAAAGGATTCTTTCATATATAAAATAGTTAATTGTTTGAATTATTATCCATCTATTCATCTTCATCGTTCTCGGTCCAAATAAACATCATTTTTATAACTTGAATTACAAAGAAAATCTTGTCCTTTTATCTTGAGATTCGTGACAAATCAAAAGATACATTTGCAAAACTATTATGATTGTTAAAGAACACCAATCTCATGGAACGACCTGGTCTTACCCAAAATCTATACAATAACGGGGGTTATACTTTACCCGTGTGTTAGTTAGAAAATCGGATAAAACTAGTATGCTCAATTTAAAGCTTTCATAACACATCAGTGAGTGAGGATATATTCTTAGAGTGGATCATGGATTATGGTGGCTACTATCACATGACGCCCGGGAGGGACTTCTTGTTTGAGTTTAAGGAGTTTTTTGGTGGTACAGTTTTGCTCGGTGATAATAAAGCATGTGCCATCAGGGGGACAGGGAAGGTG
>BQNB010143298.1:2870-13027 GCA_026074375.1 Tanacetum coccineum | reverse complement strand
TCCAAGACGACAGTGCCACAAGAGAGAATAGTCCAAATTAGTTTTGGCTCTTTTATTGCTAATAGCATACATAGAACTATCGTTTGTATTAGAACAAGACATATCAATTTTAAAAATACCATCCTGTGGGACAGCCATAAAATAAACTAGATTATTCTTTGAAACTGAAATAACATTGTTATCATGAAAACGATTAATAAAACCATCGTCAAACAAACGTAAAACTGAAATAACACCTCTAGTAATAGAGGGAGCATAATGACAATTATTCAAGACAATAACTAATCCACCAGGGAGCTCTAAATGATAAGTTCCAATTGCTTCAACGGATGCACGATGACCATCACCCACGTACAGACTCAAAGCACCTGGTTTCAGCTTCTTACTTCCCCGTAGACCCTGAGCAGTAATACAAATACGAGTACCACAACCTGTGTCATAAATCCAAGATTTACTAGGGAAAGAATAGAGTTCTATGGTGAAAATACCTGAAGTGTTAGCTCCTTGAGATAGCTTCTTCTTTTTCATCAACTCGGCGAGATACACGGGACAGTTCCTTCTCTAGTGCCCTATTTCACCACATTGGTGGCAAATGGTGTCCTTTGCTGGGTTATCCTTCTTAGGTGGTGGAGGAGTCTTAGGTTTAGGAGCAAATGGCGCATTGTTAGGTGCATATCCCATCTTGCTCTTGCCTTTACCTTGACCCCCCTTAGCAGATTTGTGCAGTTTATTTTTCTGGTTTTTCTGAACCCTTCCTGCTCGTATTGCATGAAGTGCAGGATTAACATCTTTTTTTGGTAGCGTATCTTCATGCAGCTCATTCATGTTCTTCCCCATGCCATGCATATTGTAATTCTGCACGAAGCTGTCAAAATCCTTATTCAGAGAGACTAAGATAAGACTCACTATAAGATTTTGACCAACTGGTTGACCGAGTCACTCCAAGTTATCAATGTAGCCCTTTATCTTGAGAACATATGAGCTAACTGATTGACCTTCCTCCTGCTTGCACATGTGAAATTCTCTCACAGTCTGCAGAAGTTCCTGTTCAGCTTGTTTAGAAAATATTGCTTTTAGCTCCTGGAGCATGTCATAAGCACCAAGATGAGCTAAATTCCGTTGGATATCTAGGTCCATGGTTAACAGCATGAGCACGACAACTTCTTTTTGCCCTTTAACCCATGCAGCATGAGCTGTAGCAGCCGTAGGAGGAACTTGCTGTCCAGTAGGTACAACAGGTGCTGCAGGAATAAGATGCTCAAGGTAATTTTCCTTGTCTTCAGTTGAAAGTACCAAACGTAGTTGTCTGTACCAATCAATGAAGTTGGGTCCAGTGAGTTTTTGTTTCTCGAAGTTCAAACAATTAGTATTTTCGATAATTAAATTCTTAATAGAATTAACTACCCAATTAATTTACTAATTAAGACTAAGATCCAACTTGACATCCCACTTAATGCAACTCTTAGATTTATGATACTTGTCAAAACATTAGTAATCAAGTAATAATGTTAAGAGCATGTTTAGTATCATCTTATGCCTCGGGTCCAAGGTCTGACCAAGCCTACTCTAAATGTTTAACGCGTGTGCCCCCAATAGGCTCACATATTCGTAACGTATTCGTGCTAGTCCGACTACCATAATCCAACAGTGGCAATAATAACGCGTCGTCTTCTGAAAGAAATAACAGCAACCGTAAGAAAAGGAAGATGTCAGGATACAACAACGTTGCTTATATCTCATCCATACATCATCCCTAAGGTCTTGTTCCTAATTCCCTTCATACTTTTTATTATCATTATTTTATTTGTATATGTAAATTATTGCTAAATCACCACTAAGACTTTTTTAATATGTAAAATGAGTTATTATTTATGGTTTAAGATTTTTTAATGCACTTATTCTTATGTCATATGGTCATATATATCATGGAAAAGTAAAAGTAAAAGTAAGTTAACCTATGGATTAAGTATAAACATGTTTAGGTTAAATTAGGGTTTTATAAGGTTTCTTAATCTTCACATGTGAAAATAATGGAAAGTAAATTGTTAAACTTGTTACAATGAATTTATAAGGACTAAGGATGAACATTGGACATTTTATAAGTACCACATATGTAAAATATGGTTATAAGAGTTTTTATAGTAAACTACTAAATTAATTAATACATAAAACAAGGTTTTTATAATGATATACACATTTATAAATAGGGGCTGTTTAAATTCGAATTCAATACAGTAGCTTTTGACATAATATAATAATAATACGTCTCGTGACGATTCCAAAATGATAAGAAACTCAAAAAAACCGATTTTATAACGAAAAAGAGATACGTTAATTACTAGTTTAGGACTATAAAAACTTTTCTAAACACCATTTTATAAAAGTTACTATTCATTACAGCAACTTTTCATTTTTAAAACATCTAATAATATGATATAACTTTAATTACGAGGATCGTACTCGAAAGAATCGCTAAAAACTGGAACTAAGAAAACGAATAACTACGACATATTCCCGATAATTAAAGATTATAAAATGTAATTGTTATAAACCTATGAACAGTAAAAAGTACTATTCATCAGCGTGATTAACTTATAAAATATAAAACATCTTTTAATATCAAGACGTACTCGAAGGAATCACTAAAATCCGGGATTAAAACGAATAGTTATTAAGATACAAGTTACGCTAATTAAAACTAAAAACTATATATAAGCTTGTTGTGAATATAAACAACACTATTCCATCCGCAGAAATTCCCAAAAACTTGAAAATGTAATAATTTGAACACTCGTCATACACGAAGACTGGACTAAGAAACCGAGCACAGACTTAAAAAACACCAATTAGGTCATTTTTACGAAAACGTATATTTATAAACGTTTAACTTTATAAATATTCTTTTACTAAAAACATTAGTCGGTTGATAAATCTATAAAGAATATTGAGATGATTATCAAAGTGCTATATATACTAGGGAGTTCATAATGAGGCTCTCTCGGATGGCGTATCGACGAGGTTGTTTGGAATTTAACGATTTAAAGTGTCCTCTAACTCCATCGTACAGTCATCGTCATGACCTCTTTAATTAAGATAGCCTCGACGATAGTACGATTAACAACAATAAATTATAATTCAACGTTGTTAATTAATTACTCGGTACTTATACTACCTTAATTTAAAATAGGTTGCATCTAAACGTTTTGCGTATGTTTTTAATCAGTGATTATATGGACTATCTGTACTCAAGGTGAGTTCATAGCCCCAACATTTACAGTTTACTGATTTACTATTATTTTAGGGTGAAACATGCTATTTTTTTTATAAATTTAGAAGCAAGTTGTTTTAAATATATTGAATTATGTTTTTGCCTACAGTAGTCGATAACCCTCCTAGCCCATTAACCATGAACTGTCAATTGCATAGATGTAGTTGTTAATTGCATTATGTGAGCGCTGAATGTATAAAAATGAACTATTAGGATTAACCTCCCGCGTTTAGGGTGATTAGCTACACTGGAACGAACTTTGACCATTGTCCGGACTTATATTTGCGGGTTACAATAACTGTACGGGCAAAATAACTGCTATAATAGCAATTACAGGTTGAGGCTTCATTGCATGAGCTTAGTAGCAACATGAAATCTGTTTTGTGATAGTTGGCATATGATTGTACATCACGGGAAAGTCTTGCGGTCCTGCATAATTAAAATACATAAACCTATGAATTCCATCACAACAATTTTTTGGTGACGTTTTAATCAATGTTTTCAGAGGTCAATAGGCACAGGTGCCAAGGAATAGCATTGGAATTATGTTTTTGGATATTGAACTTGTTAAAGATTTTATATGCATCATGTTTTGGGAAATCTATCTGTTATCTTTTGTAATATTAACAAAGAACAAGTAAAGATTTAAGCTTTTGTAATATGTCTTTGAATTAAAATCCAATGATCAATTTAAAACGACTTTTTGTGTCGGTTCTTAATATCTTGAGCTTTTGATCTTGAAGTACATGCCCCGGATCCTTATTTCCGCTGCGACCATTATGGGGGTGTAACATATTGTATCAGAGCCCAGGTTATAGAGAACCAGGACAAAAGGTTTTTGAGCTGGACTATAAAAACCGTTTCAAACATTGCATACTACAAAGGGTTTTTACGGGTATTCATATAAAAATTGTTGCATTTAGTCTGTTTTAGGTAAATACATGCATATTGATATACGTGTTATTAGTATATTACGTATATAAGTAAAATAGTCTTATAAATAATATACTTATATTAGATGCTAATTTTGATTTCAGATACTATCATGTCAGATTCCTGACACTCTAGCTTTACTTACCAATTCATATCTGAGACGATCCTACCGGATCACCAGGAGTACGATGGACGCACCCATTATGCCCAAGGTTCCACCATCGCCGGACTACAAACCTGGCCCTGAGGACCACCATCACCAGACAACGTGCTTGGCCCTGAGGGAGCCAGAGCGGCACCACCTTCATATTTACATACCTTTGATTCCGAGCTGTTTACCACCGGATTCTTACCGATTGACGATGAGGTTTCTCGGCTGAGTGAGCATCCAATGCTTGCCTCTATACTCACCTACTCATCAGTCCCAGGGTATATATCCGGAGTCGCGACCCTGAGGAGGACCCAGAGGAGGATGATGAGGAGAATCCTGAGGAGGATCCAGCCGACTATCCTGCTGACAGAGGAGACAGGGATGATGAGGAGTCATCTGATGATGATGATGATGCAGAGGAGGAGCACTTAGCTCCTGCCGACCCTGCAGCTGTTGCTTATTCAGCTGACCAGGACCCCATACCTTGCTTAACGAGTCGACGGCAAGGATGCCCATCCGACCCAGGCGCCGGCACCATTCCTCTCCTGAAAGATTGCTGAGAGATTGTAAGCCTTACCTACTCCACCACCATCCCCTCTCTCTCCATAACTCATAACCACCACTTCCTCAGATACCCTCTAATCCGCCATTACCTTATATCATCAACCCCCACCCAAGGCCCCTACATATGTTAAGAGGATCTTTGGGATCCCGAGCTGCGGGGAATTAGACAGAGAGAAGCACTACCATCTCCAGTACAAGAGACGAGATGCCTAAGATTTGTATTGCCCTCTTCGTAAGAGGCCGAGTCTACTACTCTGGTTCCTGGATACGAGGTCGAGGAGAGTTCGACAGCTGGTGCTTGCTAGGCAGGTTAGACCTACCACAGCTAGGGCAGACCTTTATGGATTTGCTGATATGTTAGATGCCGCTCCAGGACGCCAGACGACTAGAGAGTTAGGCTTATGGTAGTACAGATACATGGGATGAACCTTGGTTAGAGTCCATCCAGGATATTGCACCGACCACCCTAGACGGGGGTCAATCAGAGAGTAATTGAGTGGCTTACTACTAGTTGACCAGGAGGAGATATCATATATTCCACGAGCTGGATGAGCACTATGACCAGAGCCACTACTTAGAGCCCGATCAACATGTTGTACAGGGTAAGGCCATTCCATAGACGCACAGCCCTTCTGATGGATAAGAGCCAGATTATCTCAACCAGCTTGGGCACATGTCGATGGAAATGCTTGCAATCGAGACACCATTAGTGCGAGGGCAATCACTTCTGAACTAATACGGTCAGTGGCTCAGCAGTCCGAGATCACTGATTGCAGGCAGCAGGACCGTAGGAGACAACGTGAATACAGATCTGCTGAAACACTAATCGTAGACATTCCACAGTTAGTGGAGACACTAAAGATCGTGAAGAGCCTTAAGACTCAATATCAGCTTCAAGACAGCAGGACCTGCTAAGGATCCTGCATAGCCAGAGCTACAAAGAGGATGCCAGTAGCAGTTCTTAGAACTGTGGTTATGACTGTAGCAAGCTGTACAGTCTGTTAAAGTATTTAATGGGTTAATCCCAGCTAAAACTACAGACAGTATCGAATCTTTTGTTTTTGTCCAAGCTACTCTGATTTAGAACTTTTGTTCATGAATCGGCTACTTTGTACAGCCTACTAATATACGATTATATCTCAGGCTTAGTATGCTTTAGGTTATTTGCTTGTAACCTAGTATTGGTGATCGTTTGTATTTAAACCAATCAAGTAATTATTTTCCCTTCCTAAGATATATATGGAAAGGATGGATTAGTTTTTATAAAAATCGTAATTTAATTGAAATGAAAAGTCGATTGTTTAAATTCAATACTTTATGTATTTCACATGTGTTGTGATCTCATTTTATTTATTATGTATAATATCGTGTTATGGTTAAGATTTTTGAAATCTACACGTGTATTATGTTTTCTTGTGATTTAAGAAAAAGGCACCAATAGGGAAGTGGCCCACCAAGGTTAAACCCAGGTACAACTCCCCCACCAGTCACAGACCCTACTACCACCACTTCGGTCACCAGTGCCCAACTTTAGGCCATGATCGACGAGGGTGTCACTGCGGTGTTGGTAGCACGTGCTACGACCCGAAATGGCGATGATAGCCATACCTCGGGAACCGGCGTGAGAAGGAATGAACGCACTGTTCGGGAGTGCACCTATCAAGACTTCAAAAATGTCAAACCCGTCATTCTTTCAGGGTCCAGAATGTGGTCAACTTGACCCAATGGATTTAGATAGGGCGAAACCGTGTTACGCATAAGTCAACTCAAAAACTTTGGAGAATCCACGTGAAGTTTGCCATTATAACTCTTATGGAACTTGCTCTAACATGGAGAACTCACATGCTAGGACACTTGACTAATGAGGTTGCATATGCAATGACGTGGTCAGACTTGAAAAAGAAGAGAACAACAAATATATCAAGGAATAAATCAAGAAGATTTGAGGCAAAATATGTGGAACCTAAAAGTAAAAGGCACCGATGTGGTAGCCCTACAACCTACGTTTCTAGAACGGCATTGCTGAGTGACAGATGTTCCCTTAAGAAACTGACAAATTGAAAGGTATGTCGGTGGGATGCCGACCTATTTACCAAGTGTTTGTGGCAAACGAAGCCAAATACCAAGCAGGAGGCGTATTGAGATGCGACTGAAATGATGGAAAGGAGAAATAACACTTTTGCTGAAAGACAAGGCAGAAAACAAAAGGAATTTGAAGAACACTCCTCGAAATAACCAAAACCATCAACCTACAAAAGGCGAACACATGCAGGGCTTATGCTGCGGGAAACGGTGACAAGAAATCAGTTATGAAGGGACAAACCTCATTATTCGGATTATCACCAATTGAGGGTTCGAGAAGAAGACAATCCGAAGACCTGCCTTCATAACTCGATAATGGACATTATGAATTCCTTCCAAGGATGCCGTTATGTTTTTGACCAACGCACCCTGCTGTGTATATGGACCTCAATGAACCAGTGTGCAACCTAATCGGGGACAAAATCATAAATGTCTTTATTGACATATTTTTGATCTATTTATAATATTGGCCAAGACAATTAAGCAAGTAGCAAGCAGAGGAGCATCTGAAGATAATAAAGGAGTTGTGAAAAAAGAGGAGGTTATGCCAAAATTTCCAAGTGTGAAATTTGATTCCCCAAAGTACAGTTCCTCGGTGCACGAGATTGATAATAAAGGCATTCATGTGGATCCAGCAAATCGAATCCGTTTCAAGATTGGGCATCTCCCTAAGAACCAACTGTAGATTCTTAAGTTTTTTAGTCTTGCTGGGTATTATCGACGATTCATGAAGGGCTTTTCAAAGAGCGCAATAAAACCAATGACCAAGTCTCACTCAAAAGAAGGTCAAGTTTGATTAGAGCTGACAAACAAGAAGCAGCGTTCCAGTTATGAAGCAGAATTTGTAGTGCACCAATTCTGTCTTTACCCGAAGGAAGTGAAGATATTAAACGTATACTGCAAACTAGACTGCGATGCATCGAATCAAGGGTTTTGGCCGCGTGATGATGCAAAGGAAAAGGTATACCTTAATTCATTACGCCAGTTAAAAAGTTCCATGAGAAGAACTCTACTAACTCAATATTCTGGAACTTGGGAGCAGTAGTGTTTATATTTTTGCTCCTGAAGAATTGGAGCACTATTTGTATGGTTACCTGAAGTGTACGTGTTCACTGATCCAAAAGTATACAGCATATCTACTCAAAGGAATTTGAACAAGATACAACGCCGATGGTGTAGAGTTGCATAAGTAATTACGATTGCGATATCGTATACACCCAGGAAGGCAAATGTCCGTTGCTGATGCTTTGAGCAGGAAAGAACTAGAACCACACGTTAAGAGTTCTGAGCTTAGTCATACTATTAGCTTGGGATCTTCCTAAGCAAATCTGAATGCTCAGACTGAAGCACGGAAAAACCAGAATACAATTAAGAATGTGAGGAGGTGGAGGTATGCTGATTGATAAATACTAAAATCTAGAGGCAATTAGAACAAAAAAGTTGAACCTCGTACGGAATGGAACCACTATGCCTCAATGACAGGAGTTGGTTTACCTTGTTTATGGCGATTTGCGGACATGAATCTCACGCAACGAGTCCCCACAAATCGAATATTCTATCCATCTAGGTGTTTCCGAGAAAATGTATCAAGACGTAAAGAAGCTATATTTGGTGGCCAAAATGAAAGCTGATCATCGCCACCTATGTTAGCAAAGTGCTTGACCTCTGGCTAAGGTCAAGCTGAACATTCAGAATACAATCGGGTTGTTGGTACAATCAAAGATTATAAAGTAACTAAAAAACATAAAATTTGAAAAAACCAAGATACCGCAATGAAGATGGGACAATAACACGATGGATTTTGTCACAAACTTCCTAATCATCACATAGGGTATGACACCATTTAGGCTAATCCGTTGACCGTCTAAACAAAGTCCGCAATCTTTATAACCGATGAAAGAAACAGACCCACTGGAGAAACAGCGGAATTAACTAAAGGAAGTAGAACAAGGCATTGAAGTACCGGTCGCGATTATTTTGTGATCGTGCCCCTAGGTTTCGCATCAAACTTATGTAGGTCACTTCAGAAAGCTTTGGGATCAAGTTTAGATAAGAGTACGGCAAAATCATCCGGCAAAGCAAACTGAGGAGTAGTGCATGATTAAGTAAATACGTTCGTTTACCATATAGTTTTCACCAAAGTAGTTTAGATTTATCATTAGTTTAATTAGTTAAAACCAAAATCAAACCTCTTAAAACCAGAATTTTACCTACTTTATATAAAATATAAAAATACAAAAATAATCTTCTCTCAACCCTTAGACCTCTGTTTTATTCTGTTCGAGCCTTCCCAACCTATTCCCTTAGAGAACGATAACAACCCCCGAGTCTTACCTTACTACACTACAACGGTTAGGTACTCTGCCTAGGGGATTGTAAAACTTCTTATGATTTTGCAAAACCTGCATCAATGTTTTTGGCGCCGCTGCATCAATGCTTCCATCACCGCGAACAATCAACATTTCATTTCCCTAGGGAATATGAACAATTTTCTCGGCACAAACGATAACAGCTTGGTACTTTGCCAACCAATCCATACCGATTATGATGTCGAGACTACCAAGTTCTACGAGCATTAAGTCTATTTTGAATGGGTGATTTAAGAAATTTAATGTACAAACCCGAATGATAGCGTTTAACCCAGTTATTCTCCCATCAGCTAGTTCAACATCATAATAATGATCTAAGGTAGATGGTGTGATATCAATTTATGAGCTAAATGCAGTAGACATAAAACTTCTAACGACACTAGTATCAAATAAGACATAAGCATAGCGGTTGTTTAGAAGGAACGTACCCATAACGATGTTTAAGTCTGGGTTTGTCCCTACACGGCCTACCGCATACACTTTCGTTGGAGCATTGCCATTTCCACCTTGGTTACCACGGTTATTGTTTTTCAGCTTTGGACAATCCCTCTTTATAACACCTCGTGTTTTAGGTCATTGTATGACATTATGAAATTCACAATTTATTTTTAGGGTTTTACGCGTTTGCTCTTAAACCGTAAACGTTAAGTTAAATCGCGTAAACTAAAAATGATCATTCAATGTAAACGGGCATTAAACAATTAAATGTTTACATCAAGCAAGTGTTATATGATTATTATGAGGATAATTAATAACTTTGTTCATCTTATTTTTATTGTCTACGTAAAAT
>BQNB010143296.1:0-17010 GCA_026074375.1 Tanacetum coccineum | reverse complement strand
TAGGGGCCGTTTGGTTTATTGACGGGTTTAGGATTAGGATTTAGATTTGGATGCACAACCTTTTATTTGTGAATGGTGTGAAACCTTTGACTAATTTACGACCTTATTAATGTATGTGGTTGGTATGAAATCTTTCCTGCAAATTGTTAGTCTGTTACGGTCGTTGAGAACCATGCAGCCATTACTGAATGGATTATTTTTTGAGAAAAAAAACTCTGGCAAACATGGTTTTGCGCTCTGGAATCCATATCCATGAAGGATCTTGGATTGATCTCAGATCAACCTTTGCTGCTGCATGGAACAGGAGTGCTTGGTTTAACTCTTTTTGTGATAGCTACTCCCAGCACGGGTCGGAATCTTCCTTTCTAAATATATTACTGTATATTACTATTTGTGTTCTGTAGGATGTGTTTTCTCTGATATGAACAGGTCTCATTTTGCAAGTTTAGTCCAACTTTGGTGGTTAAAAGGGTAAAACCAACCCGTCAAGATCTGGATCACTAAGAACCAAGCAGAGTGAACCCTTACGAACTAGAGGTTTGCAAGTTGCGAAAGTATGCTTTGGTGGATCTGGCTAGCAAAATGATTGTAATTCATTTTATGCCGATGTCATGTATCTAAAAATTATATGCATTCTTATGCTGCCTTTGAACCACAATCTCATAGCTGATGTGCCGAAGGGGGCTAAATCATGATGATTTATAGTCTATTATTGTTATTGCTTGCATCCCAAGCTCTTCCACGTATTCTCTGATATGAACAGGTCTCATTTTGCAAGTTTAGTCCAACTTTGGTGGTTAAAAGGGTAAAACCAACCCGTCAAGATCTGGATCACTAAGAACCAAGCAGAGTGAACCCTTACGAACTAGAGGTTTGCAAGTTGCGAAAGTATGCTTTGACGGATCTTGCTTGCAAAAGGGTTGTAATGCAGTTCATGCCAATAGTATGCACCTATTGTAAAGTTCATCTTGTACAAGAAACAACCAATATCAAGTGCATAGCTTAGGACCACATTCTTTTTGTTGCATAGTTTGTTTAGAGTTAAACGAGGCGTTTGTAAAGATAAATGACATAAGTGTTGTTACGTGTTTGGTAAACCTTTAGAAAGAATTTTGCTGTATGTGGTGCTTATTTTATGCTCTTTAATAGCTTAGAGCAAAGGGTGTAGGGCTGAGCATATTGGATCGTCGACCGGACCGGACCGGAAAACCGAACCGGACCAAATGTATTTCGGTCCGGTCCTCGGTCGATGCTTTTTGTTACATTCTCGGTCCGGTCGGTCCGGTCCGGTCCGAAAAAATAGATAAAGTGTAAGCAACCGTTAAATTAGACTAGTGGTCAGTAAGGCCGGCCCTGAGGGTGGGTGGGCTGGGCGACCGCCCAAGACATCAAACGAGCAGGGGCATCAAATTTTTGGTGTTGTCAAACGGTTTTATGTGATGACGATGGTGTTGTGATGATAAAGTAGAACGGCAAACAAGTCCAAAAATGAAAGAGTAGTCTACTTTCTAGCAAAAAAAAAGATCAAATTCTTAAAATAGACTAGTGTGACTGACCAACTGTGCGACTCTATCAGGGGGGATTTGCTGACAGTGGAAACTATGGTCCATCTTCAGGCTACCCAACACAACCTAACATGCCACCGGCTGGTCCAAGAGGTCCTCATGGTGGGATGTATCAGGGTGGGCATCCATATTATTGAGGCATTACGCGTTTTCTGACTGCATCTATATATTCATGTGTGCATCATACCATCTAGAGGTATTGAGGTATTACGCGTTTGTGATGATAAAGTAGAACGGCAAACAAGTCCAAAAATGAAAGAGTAGTCTACATTCTAGCAAAAAAAAGGATCAAATTCTTAAAATAGACTAGTGTGACTGACCAATTGTGCGACTCTATCAAATTCTTAAACAAAGTCTTTTAATTTTTTTAATAGAAAAAGATACAGTAATTTGAGAGGAGAAAACAACAAATAGAATAATAGAGATAACATAAGTTAATAAAGAGGAGGCAATGAAGTCCATCAATTTGTTTGAATAAGTTTAATAAAAATGGTGGAACAATTTTGGTTAAAATGGGTACTTGTTATTCCTTTTATTATGTAACGTATCATCTTCTCAAGAACCCTGTTTCATGACACATCCCACCATTCCCCCACTCCTACTACCTTTAACCAACCTTCACTTGTTGTTTTCTCAGGTATTATTTTTATCTATACTATTATATAAAGCATTTACAATGTGGGTCCCATCAAAAATTAAGATAAGGAGGTGCAATCTTGACCATCCATCTTATTTTAGAAGATCACATCATAGAGTGACACATGTCACTTCTTAATTAAAATATCACTTTTATTTTCAATTTGACATATCTTTTTATCTATTTATTTTTTTTATGATCTAATTTCACCGTATTTTCTAAAATTCCGTGATCTTTAATTCAACATCATTTTTGATATATTTTTATAAATTTTTAGCTTTTCACATTTTTAGTGGGTTTATTTTGAATTTTTTAACAACTTTAACTTTAATTTGAATACAAACTTGATTCGTAAAAGATATATACTTTTGGAGACAATGTTTGATGGGTAAGAGAGTGTGTGAGTCTTTATACAAGCGAGAATGATGTTAATATGATGTTGCGGGAAAGTTACGGAAACCCAAACAAACGAATTCTCTAAGCGGGTAGGGAATTGCGGAACGAGTTGGGTTAGCAATTTTTATCGCCGCCGCTATGCGCGGGTATCCAACTAGTTTTTATAAATATTTCATTTCACTTTACAATTATTCTCAAACTTCAATGTACCTAATGTCCTTATTCATACTGTTTTTTTTACTATTTAGTTCCTCAAATTTTAGTCTTAGGGGTTTAGATTGATGATTAGAGGGGCTGTTTAGTTTTTTGTTGGTAAACTGGCAGGGGCGGAGCCAGAAAGTTTTGCTCGAGGGGGCACACTGTGTTAATTTTTAGAAACTACACTACAAATTGGTTCGTAGGGGCGGAAATTACAAAAAAAGCCATTTATTTTAGAAATTATACTCTACAATTTTTTTCGCTAGGGGGGCACCTGCTCCTTGTCTCCGCCTCTGTAAACTGGTGAATATATATCGTTGGAATCAAAAAACAACAATCCAACAAGCAATCACAACCTGAATGGACATGCCCATACAGATTTTAGAAGCTTAACAAATGAAACATACAGACTTTTGAGAAATACATTCACCAATACTTCTAGACTAGAAAAAAAGGTACTAGCTCTAGGACTCCATGGAGAAACCTCTTCTTTGACTACATTTCCTTTACATACAAACACCCTTTGTGTGTTCAATCCTTGAACCCTAGAGCTACATTTCCAACACTTAAAGACTACACTGCTTGCTTATAGACAATACAACATCATCCTCACATGTCAATATGCAGAGCATTCCTCAGGCTCGCTTCACTCATATGAAAGAAGACACTTATGGACACATCCCACCTTCAGGGACGGAACCAGGACACAATTGGACCAGGTGCATTTACGAAAATTTATACGAAACAAGGAACACAAATTTTTGAGACCAGGTGCACTTAGGAAAAATTTAACACTACGCCGCAAAATTTAGCAATATTTAACACTAAGCCGCAAAATTCCATGGGGGTCCCGGGACCTCCCGGGACACCCCCTGGTTCCGTCCCTGCCCACCTTGACTACATTCCCTTTCCAACTGACCATAAACAAAGCTAGACAGTTAGAAAGGCATCATCAGGAGTCTTGGCACTTTATATACACAACACTCCACCATCAAACCATCCATTGAGCCATATGTGATATCAAACTGATGCTTGATCCAAACACCCGGTTAGATATTCATAGCAAGGAACTTCCTTATGGATCTTACTAGGCCCTTTAATAATCAAACTTCCAAAAACTATGCAGCTCCATCCTCAAATAATTCTTGAAAATTGGTCTTAAAAAAGCCCATCTACAACCTGCATCTTACTTGCAGGCAACCATCCTTATGGCATCTACTAAACTTGACTGCAAATGTAACTAGAATCAGGACATAACTACTATTCATCTTCTAGTTAAAACTAATACACAATAACCAGACAAGATTTCAATGCCAAGATACATGGTCCTCTGCATATTCATTGACTGTAATTTCCAATATCCATGGCATCTAACAAGACACCGTTCCCTTTCTTTACATTCATAGCAACTTTCCATTTCTTACTAACTTCCTCCATACGTGCTCATCTCTTTACAGTTAAGCTAGCTAACTTCAATCTCACATAGTTTATCATAGCAGCAAGCACATCTTTGTTATCTCTTTTAACATTTGTAAACAGTCTTTTGTTCCTTTCATTCCATATGAAGTACACACAAGTTGCAAGCACAATTCTTTTCAGGATACTTTTGATAGATTTGTTGTGCTTCATATTTGTCATTATAGTCACTATGTCATCCCACTTACTAGGTATTGCTTCTTGACCAGTCATCTTCTTTAATACTACCCATATTCTGTTGGAATATTAGCATTCAAAGAATAGGTGGTTTAGTGAGTCAGGGCAGGTTCTACACAAAGGGCAGACCATTTGCTTTCCAGGGTACCACTTTTGATGTCTATCCTGTGTTGCAAGTCTCCCTTGCACTGCAATCCACATTATAAAAGAGTGTTTGGGAGTACAGTTTGAAAACCATCTTGTCTCCAGTATTTCCATTTTCTATTAGTTGAGTAGTTTACACATCTCCCATCATTAGTACACGGCATATAGGATTCTTCATTTAGACTGGGGGTGTTAGTTTTGTTATCAGTTACCACTAGGAAAAAAATCTGATTTATATTCTCTTTTAACACTTCAAGCTGGGGGCGGACCCAAGGGGGTTCTTGTCAACCACATGGATCTTTGCCGCGCAGTGTAAATTTTTGGCGATAATAACAAGAAAATGTATGTAACTTGTACATTTTTGTTGTTTTATGTAGCCTCTTTTTCTTTGCTATTAAAAGTTTAAAACACAAACCTTTCAAATTTCGACTTTTGTGCATATTTTGCGACCATTCTACCCTTAACCACCATGTTAACATCGAAGGGTAAAATGGTCATTGTACATGAACAAAATACACACAAATGTCAAAATTTGAAAGTTTTGTGTTTTAGTAATGAAAAAAAAGAAGGCTACGCAGAACAACGGAAATGGTCAAGTTACTTGTTTTTTTTATTATCCTTAAATTTTTGCCAAAAATCCTGATTTCTCCAAATTAAACCTGGTGCCAATTTTTTTTGTTATATGTTTGGTTTAGTTAGCCTGAAGATGGACCATAGTTTCCACTGTCAGCAAATCCCCCCTGAATTGGCGGCAATCTGTTCATAAGAGGCCTGTAACTATTCTGCCCAGGATACTCCGGCGTAGCAGCGGCCACCGCACTTCCACTATCCAAAGAGTTGCCAAATTCAGCTTTTGCTGATATCCTGTAGAGAATGTGCATCAAAAGTAAACAACGTTATGAGAATGATTATGTTTTGGAATGAGTAAGTCATGCATATGAAATTACAAGTACTCTCAAGAACATAATTTGTGTACAAAAACGAAGCATTACCCAAGAGGATGATGCAAAATCCCAACTAAGAGTTCGACTGCAAGGGCTGATGCAATAGGAGCAAGCCCAGGACGTGTTACCGTACATTGCTGGTCCAAAGTGCGGTTAGCTGTTGACTGCATGATATGTGGAAGAAAATAAATAAAGCTTACAAACATAACATATAGACTGCAATATAGAATTTTCAAATTTAATAACTCATTTATTTGTTTATGCATTTTAGGAAACACTTCAACTAGGCTCTACTCATATGTGATTTTTTGTGACATCATATGACATGTGTTCATGGAGATCAAGTGGATAAGCTACATACATCCACAGGCGCAACAACGTCATTGCAAAAGTAACAACCCAGCCGCAGCTTGCTATCACTCTGTATCAGTGACATTTCTTCAACACTGGCAGATAAAGAGCTAACAGATTCGGTTTTGGACTCATCAGTTTCAGAGAGAGGACCAGCACCATGACGCATTACCAAGAAACTGTCAAACCCCAACGCGGCAGTAATTGTAAGCTGAAGATCAAAGTAAAAAAGAAAAGCAAGTCAATGCCAGCTGAAACGCTTAAGGGCATAATAGATATTTCCTACGTCACAAAAAGTTCTATAATACCAGTTTAAATATAAAAATAAAAATAAAATAAAAAATCCCCTTCTACCCTACTAGCATACTTCTCAATCCCACGCCATGTTTGTTCCTTTTGGTCATTTCACGCTCATTTTGAGGGTCTTAATTTATATGGATTAGGGGTCCCATTTATTTTGATTATAACGTCTTGAATCAAACTAACCTAATTAGCGTAGGCACTTAATAGAGATGGAAGCCAACGACTTTCCCTTGATCATCAACAAAAAGACAGCATCTGAAGTCAACCAAATCATGAAGACTCTTCAGTTCATCAAGCACATTTTGCTCTTCTTGACTAGGTACCGGGTGCCCAGGCATAGGTATAGCCATCACTACACCTTCTGCTTCCTGCAAATAAAAATCACAAAATATAAATAAAGTATTGTATATACACACAATCTGAAATCAATAGTTCTATTAAATTTACCACTGCTGGAAAAATTCTCTTGAGACTTTTAACTGCTGCCAATGCTTTGAGATCACCGCCATCAAGACAGTCTTCCAAAGTATATAGGGATTGCCTCAATGGATTTGACATCTGCACACCGACCACAACAACCACATGTTATATTTTCCGTACAGAAGGACACCCCAAGCCTGAAATACACATATATACATTTGGATTAGACGATAAAGTCGGCAAGGAAGTGGTTAAGTTTACCACTATACACCTTGTTGAGGTAAGGAACTACAGCAAACACTCACCATAAGCATAACGGCCACCTGGCATCCAAGAGTCCCAGCTCCCAACAAAAGACACTTGGTACCAGACAACATGTTCAGGTCCAAAGATGGCAATGCACGCCATCTCATTAGCTTTAGATTCAAATCCGCAGCTGATATAGCCATCCTGTACGATTCAATTACTTTTTTTTGAACGATGACACATAAAAAGTACAAAAAAAGAAAAGTGTAACTACCCAACGTACCGAGTTGGATCCATGGTAGTAGATAGGTTAATGCGTCTAGGTACTCTCTTCCCTTTATTGAGTTCCCATCCAACAGCATTAGGCACATGTTCTTGATCTTGCCATGCTGATTTACATTAAAGTAAAAAGATTTTACATGTTACAAAAAACAATTGCATATCAAAAGTTAAAATCTTACAAGAAACACATCTGTTTTAAAAAATAATTATTACCCAAATTTGGTTGATCTACCTTGTGATTGTTGTATCAGAGCTTCACCAACTAGGGATAAATCCAAGTCCGCAAAACCATGGTTCTCGCGATAGCATAAGAACTGAACCTTCTTTATGTTCCATCTCGCAGAAATAAATGTCAAAAAGTTGCGAAGAGGCCAGCCAGGATTGTTTGGAAGATGACACGGGTCATAAAAAGCAAATAGAATCTGCCACCATAATAACGAGCCTTTTCAAGAAACTGCCTTACAGTATAATATGTGAAGGCTCTGGCATGATACTAATACTAGTGTATTCGGAAAAATAGAACTGTCTTTTACCTTATGACCTTCACTTTGACAAGCTTCAAAGTCCTTGAGAGGTCTAATAGTCGCATGTGAATTTGAAGAAATGGAGACCAAAAAGAACGGTACATCTGCAAAACTCGTGTATTTAGAACATTTTATCTATAGAACTTAACACACTTCACGAATGAATATTCATCGAGAAAAGTTTGAATGACTCTACCAGCTGTTAAACTTGACTTACGCCACTCATTACAGCAGGTCGACACAGATTCAGCCTGTATGCAATGAAAACAAGATAGTACATTGTTAAGCCAAAACAAACAGAGCTAATTACCATAGTACATTAGTACTAAATCTATATCATCAAACCTCTTCTGGGGTGAACCATTTTGATGCTGGCCGCAAATCAACCAATGTTGCTGGAGGGTCAAGAACGAGAGCAGGGAAAGCAAACCAGTAATAAAAGTTAAATTTCTTAAGGTCTGCAAATGATATAACAAGGAAACGCGATAGCACAGAACTGTCCTCGTCCGCTTTTCCTGATCGAATATCCTCCCAAATCTGGAAA
The DNA here is from genome assembly GCA_026074375.1 of Tanacetum coccineum. Lineage (NCBI taxonomy): Eukaryota > Viridiplantae > Streptophyta > Magnoliopsida > Asterales > Asteraceae > Tanacetum > Tanacetum coccineum. The sequence goes on along the minus strand of BQNB010143296.1, from coordinate 8,803 downwards.
AAATGTGTCGGAATTAATAAAACTACAAATTCACAAGCAGAAGGCGAGTTTTGACAAAAAGACAATATTGTTCTCGATCATACCTTTTTTGCTTCAGATTTTAACAGACCCTGCTTGTCAAGGGCGTGAAACCCTTCTAATGTATTAGTGTTATAAAGAATGCCAGGCGCAGAACATCTGTTTCTGTTCCCACGACTTGTTTCGGTTAGTGGGTCATCACTTGGTTCAGTTGGTAAAGATTCGCCTAGGAGAGTTAGATAACTGGACACTTGAGGATTTGAGCAAGGTGCATAGAAACCTACCACGCACAGTTAACACAAACGGATTAGTACCCTACCCAGTAACCACAATGCATCCAATTTCACAAACATTCGAGTATTTGACCATATCCCTTTTAGAAACTATAATTACCCCACATATTAATTCATTATTCCAAAATCATAATCATTTGTAATGCATAACAGATACAATTTTTTTCATACGAAGATGTCTAGAAACCAAATTCTAGTTAGTGTTAACGCCCCCGTAGCCAAAAGCAATAGACTAATCGGATATCCTTCCTATTTCACCTAAAAACCATAGTGGAAGGATAGTAATAGGCCAGCACTTCAAGCGTATAAAGGGCTCGAATGTCTTATCTCCGACTGATGCGGGACGGGTTTATAAGGGGCTCAAATGTCATATCTCCCACCGACGTGGGACGGGTTGTTACAGTTTCTCATCCATTAAGTTAATAGTTACTACGTAGCATCTTGACTAACTACTTCATCAGCATTAACATAACAAAATTAGCCAAAGACACGAATGTGTAAAGCAAAACAGTATAATGGCCCTTCACGAGGGCACATATCGTTGCAAGAACTATTTTCTTTTCTCATATGCTATAAAACCATCATCCAGATGTCATCAGTTCTAGGTTGGTAAGAAATGCATTCTTTTAGAAGATTATTTTCAGAGATACAAAAATAAGACCGATTTGAACAAAGGTTTTACGTATATACAGTTTAATTCAACTGAGAGTTCAGGTGACATATATGTTTTGATGTTGCTGATTGATAATTAATGTTTATCGAGTTCTGTTTCCATATAATTTACCATCTTTAGTATATATTTTACCACGTACTTACATACAAATGATGCATATTTTTTACACATGCTCAAATTTCATGAGACAGCTGGAAGCATATGGACAAGAAGATGAAGGGATTCATTTTTCAGGCAGTTGGATATGAAGCCATCATAGCAATTCCACACATCCCTTCCTTAGCTTCCTGGTCCCTCTCTGCATCCTAAAGTCTCCCTCTTCGCCCCAAGTCCGTAACCCCAAGTTCCTTCACAAGCCAGTACTTCATACCATCATCAGTGGTTCCGTACCCTATTGCAGTAACCCCATGGTCTAATTGTGTACCACAAGTTCCATTAAGAACACCACTAGAGTAAAATTGGAATTCCGACGCATCAACAGCGACAGAAACAGGCTGCATAGCCACAGCCTTCAACAGAGCTGCCTCGCTGTTGGCAGGTACATCCTCATTGAACCGGTGAATAAAAAAAAATTGGCAGCACGAAAGATTTTTCCTTCTTTGTATTGCAAGTTGCGTCTGTTGCTTGGTAAGGATATGCAGCCTCCGTGTTGATGCCTTTGTTTTGTAGAATAAATTTAAATCCATCATCCATGTACCCACCTTCACATCCTTGGTCCACACCGCTCCTGTCACAATCCATCAGCTCTTGCTCGGATAGCGAGATCAGTTTCCCGGTGGTGAGTTGAGTAATTCCTTCGGTGGCAGCGATTGTTGAAAACGCCCAACAGCTTCCTATTGGTTAAAGAACAAACAATAATGAAAATGGATAAACTACAACTTCAAAAGGTACGTAGTTAATTTGATGTATAATTTATTATCCCATTTATAGTTTGCTTACCACATTGACCTTGATCCTTGATTGGAGTAACGGCACCCTTTTTCCTCCAATCCATGGTTGACGGAACCGCAGTCACATCGTCATACCTGAATGGTGTTGTTTCTCTTAATGTTCGCTCAGATGGGAACTTGAATCCATTACGAGTCGCCTTAAACTCATCACTTGTTTGGTCTGCGAATTCATTAACACTCAGCTTGTAAGCGTGGTTTCCAGCATTGTTGAATGTTTCTATGTACGCGACATTGCTCTTGAATATCTTGAAGCGCATTTGTTTATCCACACCATCTCTATACACACGCCCATAACGAGCCATCCACTCTTGATGCCTTTGTAACATGGTTTCTTCATTTAGTGTTCGAGAAGTGACTTGACATGCCCACATCCCAAAAACCAGCAGCATTGCTAGGATAGTGGCTTTATAAACCGATAAACCCATAATTAGTTTTGGCTTCTCACAGAAGAACTATGATTCTTAATAAAGTAAGTTACTAAATGTGGATGTAATTTCAAGTTTAAGAAAATGGCCTATTTATAGAAGAACAACAGGCTTACTTAGGGGTCAATTCGCAAGGTTCGGGTGGGAATGAACGTTAGCTGACTACGTAGTTGGCATGGCATGGAAGGATCTAATGACATAACGTTTAAACTCTTCTGTAAGAGAAGGAACCTTGATTTGTTTTATGCTTTTTTGACATATTATAAAAAGTGAAACGTGTGGGACATATTAAATACAGTACAAAACAAATTGCAAAATCAATGGGAGATTAATTAGGACACAAGATAATCCAAATATTTTGAGTTGAAAAGTTCCCTCCAACATTTTTAAAATCAAATAATCATTCTCTATATTAGCGCATTTTGTATAATGACATACTAGACGAGTACTCGTGCATAGCGACGGTGTTTTATTACGACAAATAATTATAATTGTGATATTTTTGTTAAATGTTTCGTGTAACGTTTATATATATAACATAAACTTATCAAAAATATAATATTTATGAAAACACAAAAATAATGGCTTAAAAAAGAATGAAGAAGTATTAGACGAGAATCCGAATGAGTTTGTTAGTAGTGTTGGGCCGGTGGGGAGATAGGGTTCGTATATATAGTTGAAGATATTGATTATATGTAGTATTTAATTAAGTGTGATTGTTAGCAATATTAGACACATTTTTTTTGGAGGTGATATGCACACCACACAAAGTGATGTGCACACTACAAAAATGCATATGTGGTGTTGTACCAATATGCATTACACATGTGATTTTGTGGTGTGCACATCACTTTGTGTGGTGTGCATATCAACTCCCTTTTTTTTAATATAAGTCAAAGGTTTTTTTGTGGAAACTGATCAAAAATCTGAAATCTCAAACTTAAAGGGTATTTTCCGTATATAACATTACTCAATTTTTAGTTTTTTTTGGTTTTTTTTTAAAATAAAATTCTCTTTATAAGTATTTAAGATTAAGATAATAAGTTTTAAGAACAAAATCTTTTTCTTTTTATAAGTAGTTAAGATAAAATGTATCAAGGGGTTACAATCTTGATAAGCTTTGTGATAATTAGAAATGCAGAAGAAAACTTGTTGTACAATAACTTTCCTAAGCTCAAAAGAAGGAAAGAACAATATTTTCTGGCAAATTGACTGTCCTGATTTTAAGTGAATATTTCTACATTAACTATATAATTGATATGGTGATTGAGATATATTTTCAGAGGATATTTCTGTAACATATTGTTAGTCAATTTAAACCATTTTCTCTCATGAACTAGAGAGCACAGTAATACCATTCAGTAATACCTAAAAGTTTTAAAAGATAATTTCTAGTTCAATAGAACAAAGCCAAAGTATAATATGGAGTTTTTACTCAATAGATCAATAATGCTAGTCCTGCTGCTGGCTTTTGTAATGTGTGCATGCCAGGTAACGTCGCGTGTGCTAAATGAAGAAGTCATGCAACAAAAGTATCAACAATGGATAGTTCGTTATGGCCGTGCATATAGAGATAGCAAGGAGCTAGTAATGCAGTTTAAGATATTCAAGGAAAATGTGGCATACATAGAAGATTTCAACTCAGAACATTTGGCTTACAAGCTGAGTATCAACAAATTTGCAGACCAAAACAAGGAGGAGTTTATAGCCACTCATACTCTATTCAGGGTCCCTTCGACGCTAAGATTGGCTCAAAACATGAAATTTAGGTATGATAGTGTGACTGGTATTCCATCTAGCATGGATTGGAGACAGAAAGGAGCCGTTACTGTTGGTGATTTTAGTGTCATCAATCATTTTTGTGTAATGGTGATTTACCCGAGACCAAATTGATTTCAAGTTACGTTATAATACGAGTTCGGAGGTGTGGAGTGCACGCTTGTATAAACTATTAACTTGATTTCAAGTACGATAATGGTAAAGGTTGTGAATGTATATCAAGGGGTAAACACCTTGGATATTTTATATAGTGACAGAAATCCATTCGTCACCATAGTGTTGCAATGGTTCAAAAGATATGACTGTTTGCATTAGTGACAGAAACTGGTCGTCGCTAATGGACATATGCCTTCAATGGGCTGCAGTTAGTGACAGTTTTAACTGTCACAAATTCGTTGCAGAAAGTAATTGAAGGGTTGTGACCATTTATTAAAAAGGTGTGACTTTTCACCAAGAGACACAACTTTTCCCTACAACTACCATTTGTTTATTATACATAAACATGAAATTTGGTCTTTTATGAAGAACATGAAGAATCATCACAACACATACAATCTTCTCCATGTTTTGCTCTCTTTCTTGTGCCTAGAATTTGAGTGTTTTCTTGTCTTATCTCAATACAAATTTCGTGTAACCCAAGGCACAAATAGGGTCGAAATATTGTATTCGGAAAGTGAACTATACACGATTCAAGAATTTATCCGGCAATCTATGATTATCAAGACCCGAACACCAACAAACGAATACAATATTTCATGTTGATAATTATGATCGTGTATTCCGTGGAAGGCAAGATGTGTATTTAAAATTTAGAGATGTTATGGGAATATGATATTAGAATATGGTGTTGACAAAACTGGTACGTTGGGATGTGATATTGGAATATGAAAATTAGCCACTTCGATATTAAATGGTGGTATTTGTGACATGCATGAGATTGAAACTTACGGTACACCATCCTAATTCTTTTTTTTAATTATATTGATCATGATATGCATGGAAATATGGAATGATAACATGGTTATATATAGTTGTCGTTTTGCATGATCATTAAACTCTTTACATGATCGGAAATTATAAAAGTAATTAGTGGAAATTCAGTTATTTTCCCGCAAAAACATTAAGCATCAATTAATATGTATCTTGGTGCTTGGAAATACATTTTAATTTATCATTGTTTTTAAACGAGTACTATGAGAAAACCGTTTATAAATTGTAATCCAATAAATTGGCATTATACGAAAATTTCTGGTTTATTGTTTTGGAATTTTAAAATCGCGTAAATTATTAAAATAAAACAATGATCGTTTTGGGCGCGGTAACGTAAGGTGCGGATGTGACGGTTCATGAAAACTATTAAGTTTTCTTTGTTGTGTGTTTCTAAAGCATATCTAAGCATTCTTGATGTTTACGTACCTCTTAATTGAAAACGTATTAGTGTACTGTGTTTTAAAAATTTTTAAAAATTGATGTGTGTTTTTATTAGGACTCATGATGCTTGATTAAATTTCATAAATTATTATTTATCCAAGGGATTTGTTTTGTGATTTCTGGTTATGTATAATTTGGATGATAACTCTTTGTCAAAATTGTTTTCAAACATTCTAACTGCTATAGTGTTAATGGGGATTCATTAAAACTTGATTGAAATTCGAAAGAGTTATGAAACGTGAATTATGAACTTGGAATATGCATGTGAATCTATTTTCTCATGGATTATATTCCCTGTGTTTGTTCATCATGTTTTTTTCATAATTAATTTGTTTATGCGCCATATATGGCTTGTTCGGTCCGTGCATATTGCTAATATAATACCATGCATGACCATGGCATCAAGTGAGATATTTATCCATAATTGGTGTTTAGCTAGTTAAATTGGTAACTGTATATGTCTTTCACCATAAAGGGATATATTTGGCCTTAACTAATTATTTGGTATGTATGCCTATGCATGATAACGATGATGTTTCATCCTTGCCGTTCTTTGGTATGAATAGAGGAATTCTCTTATTAACACAAGATGCGATATATGTCGAATCGTGAAATATTGGATAGTTTCTTTGTTTATAGAAATCCAATGAATAATGATCGGGATTAAACTCAGTTTTATGATGAGTGACTCATGGTTTCACTTTGTTGTTAGAGAATGATTGCTATCATTAACTTAATATTTATAAAACTACTTGTGTCGATGTTTAAAATGGTGTAGCACGCCATGTTTTCTGTGATTGTAGTTTATGTTGCTACCGGAATCCTTAGGGATTATAAGGATGAAGAAAATTAGGCATGGTTAGGCATGTTTGTGTTGGATTTTACACTTAGTGCGGATTTAATGAATAAAGTTATATTGTCTAAGGGATACACAGTACTTGTGTATTTAGACTATCTTCTTGTGGTCAAAGAGACATTATTAATTTGATATGTTTGGCTAGTGTAAACTAAGTACCTATGTACTTGGATATAACCATGTAATATGGTTAGGAACAAAATGGATTCTTCGAAATTTAAAGTGATACAATCATTGATGTAATTAAGTTGGATAATTGATCAAAAAGATTATGTGGCCATTGATGAATGGATTTTCGCATTTGATGTGGTATATTATCTAGGGATCATAGAAGCAAAGTTGTACAACGGGTTTAACTTTGGCATCATGAATTGTTATTGTAATTTCATATTCTAAAGAAGTTTAATGGTTGAAAGACTTGATAAACATTGTGTTATATTTAAAGTCAATATTATTAGGTTCTATGCATTTTAATACTGAAACTAAACTATCGATAGTATACCACTTGACAAAGTGGTTGGCAAGGGACTTAGTGAATAAGTCGGTAATAGGGATGAAAAGTCTATTAAATCTTCTAATTGTGAGATACCCAATTCCCTTCTAATACAATGTTGGAGGTTGAATTCAATGTGGAAAGCTCACAATTAGAGATTGGAACACATGTTTTTACTATCCCTGGGTATGTGTTCAGACCTGCAAGATAAAGAGGTTGAAGTTTATCTTCTTAATAGTTCTTTTGAAAAAGTGCAACGCAAGGCATGATTAAAAGAACTACCTATATGAGTATGAAGTTTGCCGCTTCAAGAAGCTTGGATTTGGCTTCCTATATGCTCATGAATGGATATGGACGCATGGCTTGTAATGAGTCAAGTATAAACATTGGAGATAAAACTTGTGTGTATACTATCTTCAAGTATTCAAATAGGTTGACGGGTTCAATCGTTTCGACACCCCGATTCTCGAATATTTGGAATGTGTAGTATACTAAGATGAAAATTCAATCGAAAGACATTTTCATTTATGCATGAGTTTGATTTGTTTTGATTGTTTGGGAAATCAAAGATTACACTAAAATGGGGGAGGATTGTTGGTGATTTTAGTGTCATCAATCATTTTTGTGTAATGGTGATTTACCCGAGGACCAAAAATTGTTTCAAGTTACGGTTATTTCGATGTTTGGAGGTGTGGAAGGTGCACGCTTGTTATAAACATTAACTTGATTTTCAAGTATGATAATTGGTATTAAAGGTCGTGAATGTTTTATTAAGGGGTAAAACACCTTGATATTTTATATAGTTGACAGAAATCCATTTCGTCCACCCATAGTATGCAATGGTTCAAAAAGATAGGGATTGTTTGCATTAGTAAATTAAATTGGTCGTCGTACTGGGACATATGGCCTTCAATGTGCTGCAGTTGAGTGACAGTTTTAACTGTCACAAATTCGTTGCAGAAAGTATTAATTGAAGGGTTGTGACATTTTTATAAAAAAGGTGTGACTTTTCACAAGAGGACACAACTTTTCCCTACAACTACATTTTTATATTATACTAAAACATGAAATTGTTGGTCTTTTGATGAAGAAACATGAAGAATTCATCACGACACTTAAAATCCTTCTCCATGGTTTGCTCTCTTTCTGTGCACTTAAATTTGAGTGTTTTCTTGTCTTATCTCAATACAAATTTCGTGTAACCCAAGGCACAAATAGGGTCGAAATATTGTATTCGGAAAGTGAACTATACACGATTCAAGAATTTATCCGGCAATCTATGATTATCAAGACCCGAACACCAACAATTACTCCAGTTAAAGCTCAAGGTCAATGTGGTAAGTCGATTGTGAACTCCAAAATAAACACCCTTTTGGTACTTTTTAACTTATTCACTTCAGTTATTATTTAACTTTTTATCCATAGGAAGCCGCTGGGCGTTTTTGACAATTGCTGCTACCGAAGGGATTATTAAAATCGCGACTGGGAAACTAAATTCACTCTCGGTACAAGAGTTGATGGATTTTGACAAGAACAGTGAAGACCAAGGATGTGAAGGTGGGTTCCCGGTGAATGGATTTGACTATATAATCAAAAATAAAGGCATAAACACCGAGGCAGCATACCCTTACCAGGGCCAGGGATCAAAGTTACGGACACCCAACATGGAGATCAATCTTGGAAGTAATTTCTACTCTATTAGCTTCATACTACAGATGATACTTTAAGGAGACTCCAGAAAAAAAGTGGTCAAAGTGAAATGCATAAAGAAACTCAAATCATTCTCATCATAAAATTCACCCAAAGATCCTGCTTGTAGTATTTGTGTAACTGCACTTAGAGGCTACGGTTTGATATCAGTAAAGTTTCATCTCACGCAACAGCT
>BQNB010143295.1:0-17010 GCA_026074375.1 Tanacetum coccineum | reverse complement strand
TGGGTGGAAGCTCTTAATATGGCCGATCACCTTTTGAATATTCTACCTTTCTACCGCCATTAATAATGAAATTCCATTTACTAAGCTATATGACCAAACACCTACATATGACCATTTACGTGTTTTGGGACGCCTTTGCTATCCTCATGGTGATGTCGCACATAAACTCCAACCCCGCTCAACCTCTTGCATTTCCATTGTAACCCCGCAAACCATCATATGGTTATAGGTGTCTTGACTTGTCTACTAATAAAATCATTATCTCATGACATGTTTGTTTTGATGAAGATGTCTTCCCATTTGGGACTCAAAAGCCTTCTACACTTCCAACTTATGATTTCCGTTTACCTTTACCCGCTCCTCAGCCCATGCATGCACCACTTAAGCCTATTATCCGCCTTGAGACACCTCCACACAGCCACTTATGACTCCTTCACATAACCCTCATCTGTCTCACCAGGCCCAACACTCCCTACAGGCCCAACACTCCCCACAGCCCAGCTCACCTGCATCTGCAACTTCTTCCCAAACACAACATCCTACAAAAACCCAACCGCAACCCACTTCTAGAAATTCCTTATGAAATACGGCTACATTAGTAGCCTACTTCTGGCATCCCAAGAGAACCAACTGACCGCGGTCTGTCGTCAAACTCAACATGGAAGAGGTGCATTGCTATTGAAAGATTTTCTTTCAGAGACATCTTTTTTCTTAAATATTTGATATTATTTTGTTTATATTAGAGCTCATTATGGTTGCCTATCAACTCAAGGGTCTTATTGTTTGAAAACGTAGATTTTCTTCAAAGGAGGTTATGGTTTCTTCCATCGCTTTGCATATCTACTCTTTGAATAATATTACCAGCGTGTACTGTCTTGGGTTTCAGGTGACAGTATTTGTCAAAATTAGCAGGTAGCTATAGTTTATATAGGTTAGGGAGTGGGCTAAAAAAGTTGGAGGTTAGTATGGTAGAGTCGTTGAAACAAAGGAATGTGTGAGTTGTAGGAAACATGTGTTTTCATTTTGATGAAATATACAATTTTTAATATTGTTTTCGTTGATCATGTGTTATATGAAGATCCATAATTTTATTTGTTGCCTTTTTGATGATATCCATCAACTTAGTTATTCTGTAATGATATTTGTATACGGTTTGATGGAACTAAAGCAGGCACACGTGGTTCTCCAAGTGGTTATGCGCAAGGTGATATTGAAATTATTGATGTAGATGATTATTGGATTAATCGAAGAGGTAATGTTTAGTTATCAAAGTTTTTTAATAATTTTGATCTATTTAAGGTAGAATATTAATTGATCAGCATACAAATATGCTCAACTAATCATGTTATTTTTTATAATGATGATCTTAAAATATTGATGCATTGTATTTAGGTGCCGATGAATTAACATTCTAAATAGTTGCAAAGATATCGATAGCTTTTCCACATAATATCAAACTGCAACTTTTAGGTCTAAAAAAGCACTCATTGTAAACACATTTCTTGCAGGTTAATTTCATGTGACCTTTGGATTTTGCCTCGAAGAAATGATCAAGCAGGTGCATATATCATGTTTGTCACGAGTGTGCAAAGAAGTATGATGAAGCTCATTTAAGCTAGACACCCTCACTATAAATAGTAGACCTAAACCCCCATGACAGTACTCATATACTCCCTCCGTCCCATATTAAGTGTCCATTTTTGAATTTTTGAATTCTTTTTTTATCAACTTTGACCGTAAATATTTTTCTTTATGTTATATAATGCTTACTAAAAATTATACCAATGGAAAATACATTCGAAACTCTATCCATTCATATATTTTGCATTGAGTATCATATAACATAAGAAGAAATAATTAAGGTCAAAGTTGAAGAAAAAAGACTTTAAAAAGTCAAAAATGGACACTTAATATGGGACGGAGGGAGTATGATACTACGTATATCCTTGTGCATGCACAGGACTCCTAAACCCCCATGACGGTACTCATATGATACTTCGTATATTCTTGTGCATGCACAGACTGTAACATAAATCTTACATAATGTAATTTAAATAAGCCACAATATATCCAAATTTTTAATTATTTATGCATAAAAAATGTATATTATTCATTTTTAATAACACAATTGGTTAAGAATGTAAATTTATATCTTTTTTTAACGGTATTAATAGAACTCTAGCAAGATACTATAAATAAAAGTAAGATAGTTACATCATGAATTTACAAGCAAATTCTAGATCATAAATCCAAACAACCAAATCAGATTCAGACCTCTCTTCCTATGTCGAATTCATGAATGAGAAAAGACTTTGATTTCCTCAACTAGGGTATCCTTTCTAAGAGGTTTCAGATCAATGCAAGATGTCGATTCTCCTAAATTCCCTAAATGAACCGTAATGTTTTTGAAATAAACAACATCGAAGCAACACTTAGAAAGAATAGTAAGATCATTTGCCGTATCTCACCATGACATTAGACTCCTAAGGTCTTTTGGAAAGTTTCCTACGTCCCACTAAGCCGACATCATGTTTCGTAAAGGATGTTGAGAGGTTTATATTGCACCATCATAAATCCGACATCGCAGCGAGTTAAGATAAACCCCACGAACATCAAGGTTGAACCAAGTAGGTAATCGATCCAGACTAAGATACCATGAGTGTATATTAATCTTGATGGGAAGAGTTTTGTTCTAGCGAATAAAACCTTGAACCGTACACAATGTGTTTGTTAATGTATTTCCTTAAAGATGCCACAGAAAACAAATTAGTGTTGTCTAGGTTGAATTTCTAAGAGTCTGGGCAATCTGTGATATCGAATTCTTTAACTAGAGAAACGAGTCCATCAAATTAAGTATTTTCATGTCCATCTCTCATAGGCCGACACCCAATCCATGTTCTTAATTTAGGCCCTGATAAAAGTTTACACCTTTCATTGACCTTGCAATCTTTCATAATTTCTAGTTAGAATGGTAGAGTCGTTGAAACAAATGAATGTGTGAGTTGTCGGAAACATGTGTTTTCATTTTGATGGAATATACAATTTTGTATATTGTTAGTTGTTGATCATGTGTTATGTCAAGATCCATAACTTATTTTGTTACCTTTCTGATCCTATCCATCAACTTATGTATTCAGTAATGATATTTGTATAGGATTTGATGGAACTAAATCAAGCACACGTTGTTCTCCAAGTGGTTATGCGCAATATGATATTGAAATTATTGATGTAGATGATTATTGAATGTTTAGTAATAAATTTTTTTAATAATTTTGATATATTTAACATAGAATACTAATTGATCAACAAACATGTTGCATTCATTTAATAAATCTACTTTTGTTTTTCTAGGTTTGGATAGTTGAGCATATTTGTATGCCTGACAAATCAGACTCAGTTTAACTGTAATAATGCATTTATTAATGTGACCTTTGCCCCTTTTGTGTTCTGAATATTCCATTTTAGTCCTTTGACTATTTGACATTTGTTAGTTTATTCAAATATTGTACCGTGTTGACGGTGGTAATTTTATGAGAATTATAGTGATTTATGGTTTATTGTAATTAATAATTCCTTTTTGGAAGGTATTATTATGTTATTTTTATTCCGGGTGGTTGTACACGTGAATTTTGAGAAATGCTGAAAAACGAGTTCTGACACGTCCGTTAATGTCCAAATGAGTTTTTAAGGGTTTAAAGTGAAAATATGTCGAGTAAATACTTTAAGTTATTGGAAAAGTATTTGTAAAGTGAATAAAAATGCTAAGTAACTTTGGAGTATTTTACGGTTGAGTTTTACGAGCTTTTAAGTGATCCCGACACGAAAAGAAAGACCCAAGCCTAAGGGGACAAGGAGGCATGAAATTAGCTCCTTTGTCTAGCATTGTACACATTATATTCCATTTTTGCAACCAACACTCCATTTTAGTTCTAAAAAAACACACTTTTATGTGTGTGTGTGTGTGTGTGTGTGTGTTCATCCGCCACCCAAAACCACCACAAACACCATAAATTTTCCAACTTTAATCAAGAACGTGATATTCCGGGTTGATACGAGTATTTAGATATTCGTTTAAACAACGTTTGGGTTGTTCGGTTCGTGTCGAAATCTTCATTTTTGAAGAATTTCTTGTAAGTTTCTAAATTTAAATTTTGTTTGTCCTTTTGGGTTTATATTGATGCATAGATGTTAGTTGTACAAGTTGATCGTCGTAAAAATCATTTTTTAGAAACGAAACGAATAAAAAGGGGTGTTTGGATGGCGTCAAATAAGAAAAGAAACACAAGGGTTTTATAGTTTTGATATTGTAGTCGTGATGGTTGAATAACATATGTTGCTAAATAGCTTATTTTGGATAATAGCTTGTATAGCTTATTTTATGGGCTTTTCGTGACTTATTTTGAGCTTATATGCTCAAGTCATCTATAAAAATCACAAGGGAAGTGATTTTGATTATTTTCCTGGTATGGCGTATGTTTGTGGACTAATATTATAGCTTATGGTGATAACCAAATGCGATACGTAGCTTACTAGCGTATTTTCAAGCTTAATATATGTACTGTAAAGCTTATGGACTCACGGCCCAATAAGCCCATTTAAGCCGTGACTTAATGGGAGGGCTTATTGTGGTCCGGATTATTTTCTACTTATTAGTATCAACTTATGTATATAAATGGGCCTTGGATCGTATTTTGGACGTATAAATACCTTAATTGACCCTTATTGGGCCTTAAAGCCCAATAAACGATATATAGTTATTTTAAGAGTTTTTGACGGACTTTTGAAACAAAGTGATATTGAACGTTATTTTGGGAGAAACGTTTTAGTAAACGTTAAAGATTGAGATTTTGGAATATTGTCGGAAAAGTGTCGAAGGTTTGAAAAGTGTTTAGAATAAAGGTTAAAAATCTTGGAAAACGTTGTAAAAACGTACGGGTAATATCGAAATTTTGTAAAAAAGTTTATACATAGAAAATTTCACTTAAGAACGTAATTTTTGATTTTAAATAATAAAATATTATTTTATTATTTAGTTATTTTAAAAAATTCACTAAAACACGAAAAAAATATTATTTTTCTCGAAACTTCTCTAATATGTTTATAATGAGTAAACGTTTTATTTTCAACCAAATTATAATTATTTTTACGGTGAATAAGGTTACCGAATAGACTTATCGAGATATATTTATAATTATTTATAATAAATATTTACTTATATTACTTATCTATTTTTTTTATATAGTATAAGTATGTATTATTAAGCTATCGGATTGATAAGATGTTTTGGGTTAAGACGTCAACCATCACACCAATAAATTGTCACGGGTAATTGTACAAAGCGTCTAAACTCTATGCATCAAACGTGAAGACTGTTTTGGAAAATGAATGATTAAAATGGGACATTAACTCGACTAGGTCATGTGCGGACGTCGTTGCAATTGCTTGTGTGATTGAGATTTGGTTGCTAAAGATTTCCTTGAGGTCAGTTCTCATAGCCCTATTTTTCTACTGTTTTTTCGTTGCTAAAATGTGTTTTGAACTGTTTTGAAATTTGACTGTGCAAAATGTTGTTTTTTTTTGGGACAAGATATGTTCTTTTGACTGCCATGTGAATTTTATGTGTTGTATGATTGTTTGGATTGGAGAGGTACACCTATCCCAGTATTTGTGTGGTTATTAGATCAGCTGGGTACGCCTACCCTGGTATGTGCCAAAATCTAGTGCTCCAGCTGGTAGGCCCTTTAGGTGCGTACGCGACATATGGTGATCGACTAGCCGGATTGCTAGGTTGTGTTACATGATTAGCGGGGATGCTAAGTCATGTGTTGTTTGCATATATTTAGTGTCATATTGCATCATGTCCACTGTTTTGAAATATTGGCACAACTTTTGGGTTTAAGGTCAAACGTACGAGCTCACCAACATTATTGTTGACATTTTCGAGTATCATTTTCAGGTGAAGTGAAAGAGGAATAAGTTGGCGATATGTGATAGCAGACTTAGAAGTATCTCGTATGAATTTTTCATGTAAAGTCTTGCTTGTTAAATTTATTTGGTTTCGGTGTTTGGAAGATTTTGGTTTAAGCTTGGATTTGGACCCCTGTGTGGGCATTTGAAATTTGTAAGATATTTTACATTTAGTTATGATTTGGGACGTCACTCGAGGTTGTTCTAGGTTGATGGTCTTCGTTACACTTGAAGTTTATGCATTGTAGTTTTTTCTATATTGTATCTTGTGTTATGATTGATTATTATGTTGCATTCCCGAGTTTCCGCCATTGTCTAATCATGTTACTGTCTGTAATGTTGATCTCTTAACATTATTTATGCTGGTATTTAGGTGTTGATAAATTAAGATTCTAACCGGTTGTGAAGATACCTAAGCTGTTTTCTAACACAACTGTTTCTGATTAGTGGATGTAGGCTCTTTTAGCAATTTCAGCAATATTCATAAATGATTTTAATGGTAACATGTTATTAAATGTTGGCAATTGTTGTAGTGAATTTGTTAAATTCGAATGTGATTGTAATTTGATTGAGTTTCTAAACAAAATGTAAAACTTATTTTTACAGATTTTGCTTTAAGTTATAATAATGAAGGCAAATATGTCTAAGCCAAAAGTTTGTCAGATATAGGTTCCGTAACAACGCGCAATATCCTGTTTTTTTATTTCACTTTTCCTCTCTAAATCTCATCATTTCTTCAACTCTCACCTTTTTCGCTTTTCCATGTCGAACCGCTTCACCTTTCGCCGTCCGCTGTCGTTCAAATTCCAATCACTCCTAACCGTTGATTAGGTGTTCGTGGTTGAATTGAAGCTTTTTTTGGATAATTAGGTGTTTTCTAACTTTGTTAATTAGATGATGAAATTAGATGTTTTGTACAAAAATGTATTTATTAGGTCTTGGCTAATTTTGCCTAAATTCTGGACGTGATTTTGAATAATAATTGCAAATTTAGATTTCAGAAAATAGTACCGCAGGAGATACGGAGGGGTTTTTTTTGGTGGTGGCAAAATGCCCTATTAGCGAAAAAATTGTAGTGTTTTAATTTTCTAAAATATATGGCTATTTTGTAATTCCCCCCTCCCCTCTCAAAAACCAATTTTTAGTGTATTTCTAAAAATTATCGAAATGTGAAAAAAGTAACTACTACAACATGCGATTATCAAAAG
Organism: Tanacetum coccineum; assembly: GCA_026074375.1. NCBI lineage: Eukaryota > Viridiplantae > Streptophyta > Magnoliopsida > Asterales > Asteraceae > Tanacetum > Tanacetum coccineum. Next base: position 9,835 of record BQNB010143295.1, on the reverse strand, counting down.
TAATTTATAAAATACTTTTCATTTCAAAATCTAGAAAAATATCTGAGAAATTGACAACGAGCGAAGTTTGGTTGTGCTATATAGATCCAAATCTAATAAACAAGCATCTCTGGTTTTTAATATGCAAGCATATATAGATCAAGAAAGAGAAGTGATTTGCACACTTCACTTATTGATTGGCACACTCAAAATGTGTGTGTGTTGCCATTTATACCCCTAAATTACTTAGTGGAGTGTGAAAATCAAAACACAAATGCTAAGGGTATAAATGACATGACACGTATTTTTGAGTGTGCAAATAAATTAAGAGAGTGAAAATCACCTCCCATCAAGAAATGATGTAAAAGTATCTAGTCTTATGAAATCAAATAAAATAAAAAGAATATACGAAAATATCACAAATATTAAGTTTATAATTAGAAACGAAAATCATATAATACCAGTGTTGAAAAAAAGGCCGATTAATCACCGCCTATACACTACTGGGCCACCAACCTTTTCAATTTGTGTAAATCGGTTAACCGTTGTAAATGGCGGTCATCGGCGGTCAATGGTGGTCAAACTTGCCGGAAACCTACAAACTTTGTCGGAATGTAAAGTTGTGTTAATCACTTATAGTGGCTATTTATATCTAATTGTAAGTTGTTATTTTTTAATTTTGCCTGGATAGACCCAAATACTCGCTGAAAATACTAAAATAAATCAACGGATAAAATACCCAAAAACTTGCAGTATATAATGTTAATTCCGATTAATCACGATTAATCCCAGACTAGAAATGATTACAAGCTAACAAGCAGTTGACCGCTAGCTATCGATTCATGATTTTTGCAACAGTATACTACAATGTAAACAATGTATATTAAAGGATAGGTTAGTAGGCTCAAGCCTATTTATGGGCTTAGGGGTGCTAGGGTTTCTCTCTTGTAATATCTATATATTGTGAATGAATAATATATTATACTCACGGGGTTTTCATTGTCTAACATGGTATCAGAGCGGGTCTGATCCTCTGAGATAGGTGGCTACGTTGAGTCGCCTCCCTTAAACCACTCCGTCAAACCCTAAAAAAAGTTGGTTTTATTATTTGTTATTTTAATTGTTTAATCTGGTTCGGGATACTTTGGTTTATCCCGTATGAAAATAAGGATACTTTGGTTTATCCTAGTTCGGGATACTTTGGTTTATCCAGTATGAAAAGAGGATACTTTGGTTTATCATGGTTCGGGATACTTTGGTTTATCCCGTAGGAAAAAGAGGATACTTTGGTTTATCATGGTTCGGGATACTTTGGTTTATCCTGATTCGGGATACTTTGGTTTATCCTGGTTCGGGATACTTTAGTTTATCTCGTATGATACATTGGGTTATGAGTTTGTGACTTTTTGTTTTAAAGATTAGTCTCCGCTTGCTGTATAGGATGTCTTCATCAAATAACTAGTTATTGCTTTTATGTTTCATTTTGTTTCTGCTCCGATCCGAGCTTTCGCAATTTCACCGCTCGAACTGCGAGGGAGTTTTAAAGGATAGGTTAGTAGGCCAAGCCTGTTTGAGGGTTCAGGTCCACTAGGGACTTCTTCTTTGTACTCTTATATTAGTATGCTTGAATTAATACATTATACCCACTGGTTTTCATCGTCTAACAATGTATAGTGACAATCCATATACCAGAATATAAGGGTGGCCGTTTGGTTTGAGGGGTTTCTTTGGGTTTTGGTTGTTGTATCTTTGTTATGTCGTTATTTTTTTTTTTTGGTTGTTTCGTAGTTAAAAGTTACATAAGTTGTTTGGTTATACTTTATATCTTTCGGTTTAAATAATTTATTAAACATATTTTGGGAGTATAAAAGGATGGGATGCTGGTTATCTGGGGGGGTTTTATGACAAAGTGAGACCAAGTATAATATCATCCTCATATTTTATTTTTTATCCTTTTATTATTAATATAAATATATTTTAATTCATATTTTAATATATAATATATCTTTAAATATTATTTATCTCTCAAATCCTAAATCAAATCCAAATCCATCTATAAACCAAACGGGCCTATCATCTTTTTGTTTACCGAATTCAAGTTACAAGATATCTTTATTCTCTTTAACCTTTCTTCGTTTGAAAACAGTAGAAGATGAAACAGATAACGAGAGGGGTTACAATAATGTCAACATTGCAAATTTATGATAGGTATAATTAATTTTCTTCTTTCCAATTTGTACAATTATCTTTCATCATTCAACTTGCATACTACGATACAATTTACTTTGAAGTCTTAATGTGTAGTTACTAGATTTCCTACCCCTAGTATGTGCCCAAATTAGTGCTAGTAGGCAATTTAGGTGTGTACATGAATATTAGTGATTTTACTAGCCAGATTTACTAGATTGCTAGGTTGTGTTACATGATTAGCGGGGATGCTAAGTCATGTGTTGTTTGCATATATTTACTGTCATATTGCATCATGTCCACTGTTTTGAAATATTGGCACAACTTTTGGGTTTAAGGTCAAACGTTGTTGACGTTTTCGAGTATCATTTTCAGGTGAAGTGAAAGAGGAATAAGTTGGCGATATGTGATAGCAGACTTAGAAGTATCCCGTGTGGATTTTTCATGTAAAGTCTTGCTTGTTAAATTTATTTGGTTTCAGTGTTTGGAAGATTTTGGTTTAAGCTTGGATTTAGACCCCTGTGTGGGCATTTGAAATTTGTAAGATATTTTAGATTTAGTTATGATTTGGGACGTCACTCGAGGTTGTTCGAGGTTGATGATCTTCGTAACACTTGAAGTTTATGCATTGTAGTTTTCTCTATATTGTATCTTGTGTTATGATTGATTATTATGTTGCATTCCCGAGTTTCCGCCATTGTCTAATCATGTTACTGTCTGTAATGTTGATCTTAAACATATTTATGCATGGTATTTAGGTGCTGATAAATTAAGATTCTAACCGGTTGTGAAGATACCCATAGCTTTTCAACACAACTGTTTCTGATTAGTAGATGTAGGCTCTTTTAGCAATTTCAGCAATATTCATAAATGATCTTAATGGTAACATGTTATTAAATGTTGGCAATTGTTGTAGTGAATTTGTTAAATTCGAATGTGATTGTAATTTGATTGAGTTTCTAAACAAAATGTAAAACTTATTTTTACAGATTTTGCTTTAAGTTATAATAATGAAGGCAAATATGTCTAAGCCAAAAGTTTGTCAGATATAGGTTCCGTAACAACGCGCAATATCCTGTTTTTTTATTTCACTTTTCCTCTCTAAATCTCATCATTTCTTCAACTCTCACCTTTTTCGCTTTTCCATGTCGAACCGCTTCACCTTTCGCCGTCCGCTGTCGTTCAAATTCCAATCACTCCTAACCGTTGATTAGGTGTTCGTGGTTGAATTGAAGCTTTTTTTGGATAATTAGGTGTTTTCTAACTTTGTTAATTAGATGATGAAATTAGATGTTTTGTACAAAAATGTATTTATTAGGTCTTGGCTAATTTTGCCTAAATTCTGGACGTGATTTTGAATAATAATTGCAAATTTAGATTTCAGAAAATAGTACCGCAGGAGATACGGAGGGGTTTTTTTTGGTGGTGGCAAAATGCCCTATTAGCGAAAAAATTGTAGTGTTTTAATTTTCTAAAATATATGGCTATTTTGTAATTCCCCCCTCCCCTCTCAAAAACCAATTTTTAGTGTATTTCTAAAAATTATCGAAATGTGAAAAAAGTAACTACTACAACATGCGATTATCAAAAGTAATTTATAAAATACTTTTCATTTCAAAATCTAGAAAAATATCTGAGAAATTGACAACGAGCGAAGTTTGGTTGTGCTATATAGATCCAAATCTAATAAACAAGCATCTCTGGTTTTTAATATGCAAGCATATATAGATCAAGAAAGGGAAGTGATTTGCACACTTCACTTATTTATTGGCACACTCACAATATGTGTGTGTTGTCATTTATAACTTTAAATTACTTAGTGGAGTGTGGAAACGAAGACATAAATGCTAAAGTTATAAATGACATGACAAATAATTTTGAGTGCGCAAATAAATTGAGTGTGAAAATCACCTCCCATCAAGAAATGATGTAAAAGTATCTAGTCTTATGAAATCAAATAAAATAAAAAGAAGATACGAAAATATCACAAATATTAAGTTTATAATTAGAAACGAAAATCATATAATACCTGTGTTGAAAAAAAGGCCGATTAATCACCGCCTATACACTACTGGGCCACCAACCTTTTCAATTTGTGTAAATCGGTTAACCGTTGTAAATGGCGGTCATCGGCGGTCAATGGTGGTCAAACTTGCCGGAAACCTACAAACTTTGTCGGAATGTAAAGTTGTGTTAATCACTTATAGTGGCTATTTATATCTAATTGTAAGTTGTTATTTTTTAATTTTGCCTGGATAGACCCAAATACTCGCTGAAAATACTAAAATAAATCAACGGATAAAATACCCAAAAACTTGCAGTATATAATGTTAATTCCGATTAATCACGATTAATCCCAGACTAGAAATGATTACAAGCTAACAAGCAGTTGACCGCTAGCTATCGATTCGAGATTTTTGCAACAGTACAATACAATGTAAACAATGTATATTAAAGGATAGGTTAGTAGGCTCAAGCCCATTTGTAGGATTAGGGGTGCTAGGGTTTCTCTCTTGTAATCTCTATATATTATGATTGAATAATACATTAAACCCACGAGGTTTTCATAGTCTAACATGGTATCGTAGCGGGTATGATCCTCAGACATACGTGGCTATGTTGAGCAGCCTCCCCTAAACCACTCCGTCAAACCCTAAAAAAGTAGGTTTTATTATTTGGTTTTTTTAATTGTTTAATCTGGTTCGAGATAATTTGGTTTATCCCGTATGAAAATAAGGATACTTTGGTTTATCCTGGTTCGGGATACTTTGGTTTATCCCGTATGAAAAGAGGATACTTTGGTTTATCCTGGTTCGGGATACTTTGGTTTATCCCGTATGAAAAAGAGGATACTTTGGTTTATCCTGGTTCGGGATACTTTGGTTCATCTTGGTTCGGGATACTTTGGTTTATCCTGGTTCTGGATACTTTGGTTTATCCTGGTTCGGTATACTTTGGTTTATCTTTGTTCGGGATACTTTGGTTTTTCTCGTATGATACATTGGGTTATGAGTTCGTGACTTTTTATTTTGAAGATCAGTCTCTTCTTGGTGTGTAGGATGTTTTCATCAAATAACTAGTCATTGCTTTTATGTTTTATTTTGTTTTCTGCTCCAGTCCGAGCTTTCGCAATTTCGCCGCTCGGACTGCAATTGACTACTTAAGGATAGTGTTAGTTGGCCATAGCCTGTTTGAGGGTTCAGGTCCACTAGGGACTTCTTCTTTGTACTCTTATATTAGTATGCTTGAATTAATACATTATACCCACTGGTTTTCATCGTCTAACAATGTATAGTGACAATCCATATACCAGAATATAAGGGTGGCCGTTTGGTTTGAGGGGTTTCTTTGGGTTTTGGTTGTTGTATCTTTGTTATGTCGTTATTTTTTTTTTTTGGTTGTTTCGTAGTTAAAAGTTACATAAGTTGTTTGGTTATACTTTATATCTTTCGGTTTAAATAATTTATTAAACATATTTTGGGAGTATAAAAGGATGGGATGCTGGTTATCTGGGGGGGTTTTATGACAAAGTGAGACCAAGTATAATATCATCCTCATATTTTATTTTTTATCCTTTTATTATTAATATAAATATATTTTAATTCATATTTTAATATATAATATATCTTTAAATATTATTTCTCTCTCAAATCCTAAATCAAATCCAAATCCATCTATAAACCAAACGGGCCTATCATCTTTTTGTTTACCGAATTCAAGTTACAAGATATCTTTATTCTCTTTAACCTTTCTTCGTTTGAAAACAGTAGAAGATGAAACAGATAACGAGAGGGGTTACAATAATGTCAACATTGCAAATTTATGATAGGTATAATTAATTTTCTTCTTTCCAATTTGTACAATTATCTTTCATCATTCAACTTGCATACTACGATACAATTTACTTTGAAGTCTTAATGTGTAGTTACTAGATTTCCTACCCCTAGTATGTGCCCAAATTAGTGCTAGTAGGCAATTTAGGTGTGTACATGAATATTAGTGATTTTACTAGCCAGATTTACTAGAGTTGTGTTACATGATTAGCTGGGGGCTGTCTAAGGTCATGGTGGTGTTTGCATTTATTTACTGTCATATTGCATCATGGCAAATGTTTGAAATATTGGCACCACCTTATGGGTTTAAGTCAAACGTCGATGCTCACCAACATTATTGCTTGCCGTTTTCGAGTACTCCATTCAGGTTGAAGTCGAAAGTGGAATAAGTTGGCGATATGTGATAGCAAACTTAGAAGTATCCCGTGTGGATTTTTCATGTAAAGTCTTGCTTGTTAAATTAATTTGGTTTCAGTGTTTGGAAGATTTTGGTTTAAGCTTGGATTTGGACCCCTGTGTGGGCATTTGAAATTTGTAAGATATTTTAGATTTAGTTATGATTTGGGACGTCACTCGAGGTTGTTCGAGGTTGATGCTCTTCGTAACACTTGAAGTTTATGCATTGTAGTTTTCTGTATATTGTATCTTGTGTTATGATTGATCATTATGTTGCATTCCCGAGTTTCCGCCATTGTCTAATCATGTTACTGTCTGTAATGTTGATCTTAAACATATTTATGCATGGTATTTAGGTGCTAATAAATTAAGATTCTAACCGGTTGTGAAGATACCCATAGCTTTTCAACACAAGTGTTTCTGATTAGTAGATGTAGGCTCTTTTAGCAATTTCAGCAATATTCATAAATGATCTTAATGGTAACATGTTATTAAATGTTGGCAATTGTTGTAGTGAATTTGTTAAATTGTATGTGTATTGTAATTTGATTGAGTTTCTAAAACAAATGTAAAACTTAATGTTACAGATTTTGCTTTAAGTTATTATATTGAAGGAAATATGGTTAAGCCAAAAAGTTCTGTCAGATATTAGGTTCAGTTAAACAACGAGCAAAATCCTTTTATTTATTTCACTTTTCCGTCTAAAAACACCATTTCTTTACTCTCACATTTTCGCTTTTCCATGTCGTCCGTTCACCTTTCGTCGTCCGCTGTCGTTCAAATTCCAATCACTCCTAACCATTGATTAGGTGTTGGTGATTGAATTGAAGCTTTATTTTGTATAATTAGGTGTTTTCTAACTTTGTTAATTGGATGATGAAATTAGATGTTTTGTACAAAAATTTATTTATTAGGTCTTGGCTAATTTTGCCCTAAAATCTGACGTGATTTTGACTAATAGTTGAAATTTAGATATCAAGAAATAAGCACCGGCGGAGATACGAAGGGGTTTCGGAGGAAAATGCCCTTTAGCGAAAAAATTGTAGTGTTTTAATTTTCTAAAATATATGGCTATTTTGTAATTCCCTCTCCCCTCTCAAAAACCAATTTTTAGTGTAGTTTCTAAAAATTGTCGAAATGTGAAAAAAGTAACTACTACAACATGCGATTATCAAATGTAATTTATCCGAGAAATTGACAAACCGAGCCGAAGTTGGTTGTTCTATAAGATCCAAATCCGATAACTACGCATCATCTTGTTTTAATATGCAAGCATATATAGATCAAGAAAGAGAAGTGATTTGCACACTCCACTTATTGATTGACACACTCAAAATGTGTGTGTGTTGCCATATATACCCTTAAATTACTTAGTGGAGTGTGGAAATCAAGACACAAATGCATAGGGTATAAATGGCATGACACATAATTTTGAGTGTGCAAATAAATTAAGAGAGTGAAAATCACCTCCCATCAAGAAATGATGTAAAAGTATCTAGTCTTATGAAATCAAATAAAATAAAAAGAATATACGAAAATATCACAAATATTAAGTTTATAATTAGACACGAAAATCATATAATACCAGTGTTGAAAAAAGGCCGATTAATCACCGCCTATACACTACTCGGTCACCAACCTTTTCAATTTGTGTAAATCGGTCAACCGTTGTAAACGGCGGTCATCGACGGTCAATGGTGGTCAAACTTGCCGGAAACCTACAAACTTTGCCGGAAAGTAAAGTTGTGTTAATCACTTATAGTGTCTATTTATATCTAATACAAGTGTTTTTTTAATATTGTCGAAAATACCAAAAACTCGCTGAAAATACTAAAAAATCACCGAAAATACCCAAAACTTGCCAGAAATGTCAATCCGATTAATCACCGATTAATCCCACCTAGACTGATTACAAGCTAGAAAGAGGTCGACCGCTAGCTATCGATTCAAAATTTTTGCAACAGTACAATACAATGTAAACAATGTATATTAAAGGATAGGTTAGTAGGCTCAAGCCCGTTTGTAGGATTAGGGTCCGCTAGGGTTTCTCTCTTGTAATCTCTATATATTATGATTGAATAATACATTTTACCCACGAGGTTTTCATAGTCTAACATGGTATCGGAGAGGGTATGATCCTCAGACATAGGTGGCTACGTTGAGCAGCCTCCCCTAAACCACTCCGTCAAACCCTAAAAAGTAGGTTTTATTATTTGGTTTTTTAATTGTTTAATCTGGTTCGAGATAATTTGGTTTATCCCGTATGAAAATAAGAATACTTTGGTTTATCCTGGATCGGGATACTTTGGTTTATCCTGGTTCGGTATACTTTGGTTTATCTTTGTTCGGGATACTTTGGTTTATCTCGTATGATACATTGGGTTATGAGTTCGTGACTTTTTGTTTTGAAGATCATTCTCTGCTTGGTGTGTAGGATGTTTTCATCAAATAACTAGTCATTGCTTTTATGTTTTATTTTGTTTTCTGCTCCAGTCCGAGCTTTCTCTATTTTGCCACTCGGACTGCAATTGACTATTAAAGGATAGGTTAGTAGGCCAAGCCTGTTTGTGGGCTTCGGGTCCACTAGGGTTTCTCTCTTGTAATCTCTATATATTATGGTTGAATAATACATTATACCCACGGGTTTTCATCGTCTAACAATGTATAGTGACAATCCATATACCAGAATATAAAGGTCCGTTTGGTTTGAGGGGTTTCTTTGGGTTTTGGTGTAAAAAGTTACAATAAGTTGTTTGGTTATAATTTTTATCTTTGGGTTTAAATATTTAATACACATATATGGGGTTGTATAAAAGAAGGGAGTGCTGGGGGTTTTATGACAAAGTGAGACAAAGTATAATATCATCCTCATATTTTATTTTTTATCCTTTTATTATTAATATAAATATATTTTAATTCATATTTTAATATATAATATATCTTTAAATATTATTTATCTCTCAAATCTTAAATCAAATCCAAATCCATCTATAAACCAAACGGCCCTATCATCTTTTTGTTTATCGAATTCAAGTTAAAGATCATCGTATTCTTTAACTTCTTCGTTTGAAACATTAGAAGATGAAAAGAAAACGAGAGGGTAACAATAATGTCAACATTGCAAATCATGATCAAGATATAATTAATTATCTTTTTCCAATTTGTCACTTAATTATTCATCATTAACTTGCATATACGATACAATTTACTTTGAATTCTTAATGTGTAGTTACTAGATGTCCTACCCTAGTATGTGCCCAAATCTAGTGCTCGTAGGCCCTTTAGGTGCGTACATGACATATAGTGATTGACTAGCCAGATTACTAGGTTGTGTTACATGATTAGCGGGGATGCTAAGTCATGTGTTGTTTGCATATATTTACTGTCATATTGCATCATGTCAACTGTTTTGAAATATTGGCACAACTTTTGGGTTTAAG